>JAOBAT010004605.1:0-10721 GCA_026413305.1 Hydrozoanthus tunicans
GTTTAGTGTGGACTATCTTATTTTGCTTCTAGTATTGGTTTTATTATTTTGATTATCGTTATAATAATTTTCGATTACAAATTTTTCCGCTTGCTACGTTTTTTTTTCTTTTTCCCTTTCCTTCTCTCCTATGCTTTGTACCGACTCATTTAGATTAATTACTGTAGTTACTGGCTACCTGACTCGTTTAGCCCATATGGTTATTTCAGGTTATCGGCACACTAATGTATCTTCCTTGTGTTATGTGAATTTGAATTGAATTGAATTGAATTGAAAAATTGAATTGAATTGTATTTATTATGAAAATTGACAGTTTTTAATTTTTTTGGAGTCTGTTGATTAATGACTTACCTAAATCATTATTTTCTTTCACAAATGAACAAATTATTTTTAACATCAAAGCTAATAATGTAAAAAAGCTATTCAGGGATTTTGAAATTTATAATGACAGATTTTATAATTTATGACAATATATTTAAGCTATTTATTGTTAATGATGATAAGAATAATAGATAATGACATCATTTTTCTGAAATGAACATTCTAATTTAATACAAAATTAGTTGAAGGATTTTGAATTATTACTAGCTGCTTCTGACAGAAAGTGAAATGCTGCGAGCTGAAACCAATGTACTATAATATTGAGAAAGAGAAATGCTCGGAGTCAAGAGTTGAGCTTGAAAAGTTGGGTTAGAACAATTTTATAAGATATTTATTATGAGAAGGATTTAAAGTGCATATCAAGTGAAAAATTTTATTACTTCAATGGATAGACCTTGCTAAGCAAGGAACAGCGGTGAAAGCTGATGACGTCATGAGTGGTTCCGACAAATTTGCATTTTTTCAAAATCTGCTGTCAATCCGTAACACTTGGGTGTATTTTAGCTAAAGTTGAATTTTTGATATATTCGAGGCAGCTGGATCATCAGTCCAAGTCTGGCTCGAACCCAACCAAATATTACGGATTGGCAGCAGATTTTAGAAAAATGCAAATTTGTCGGAACCACTCATGACGTCATCAGATAAAGATTTTAAACGTTAATATCTAAACAACAAGGAAAGATTTTAGCAAAATTTTTTCACCACTGTTCCTCATTTAGCAAGGTCTATCTATTGAAGTAATACAATTTTTCACTTCATATGCACTTAAATAAAGACACAATTAATGTATTTATTCGGCATAGTAAAGTTGTACAATTTGTGACGTTTTTGTTGACTGTTTTAGTTAGTGCAAATTTCATACTAGGTGATTTATCATTTGTTTATGCCTCATTGGGCGATTGAGTTTGCTTTGTTGCCTCAATGGGCGATTGATTTAGGTTTGTTGCCTTAATGAGCGATTGATTCGGTTTGGTTGGATGAGCTGTCATCATAGGCAAATTTACTCGATCGGGTAAAGACGTCAGTGACAATGTCTCTGTATCGGGAATGGTATCGTCGTCAAGAGCTTTAAAATACATGGCATCTCCATCTATCAATATCTGATCCCATGTGTGGCCTGTTTATTGCGAAAGACGGCAGAAGTTTGCATGTAACAGAGCTGAAAGACTCATTAAACTTAAAGCACATTGTCTTCCTCTAGATACGTCGCTAAAACGACGATCACTTGATGAATACTTGGACTAACAATTAAATCAGGGTTTTAACATTGTTTGAACTTTATACCTCGACTTTTCTTGCCATTTCGTGACAAATATTCCCCACTGCAAACTCACTTCTCTTCCAAAAGCATGCGGTCAGTGTCGCCAGCTCAGTTGGTAAACATGTGGTCAGTTGGCTACCGCTGACCAACGTACTCTGTGTTCACAAAATCATCTTTCGCTAGATAGCCGAACCAAAAACTGAGAATTTTTCTGGCTGTAAAACTCGTGCCCAAACTTACTCGTCCAAACTGATCACAGGAAGCCAGTCAAAATTAGTGTTGCTGCTCGCTCGCTACGCTCGTACGCAGCAATAATTATATTAGATTAATACAATTTTACGGCAAATTTTTAGCTTTTAGTGGTTGTAACCACTATTTGTATCATTATTTTATAGAACCAATCAAACTGTTTGTTATAAATATTATGGTATTGATATTAAAGGTTTTGAAGTTTGTAATTTTTGTGTTCTGATTTTGTGTCACATAAGGAAAGAGGATTTCTTATTAAGTCAGAGAAATTTTTTATAAAACTTCATAGAATCATTTTGCTAAGTTTTGTTTTATAAATACCTTTTATGAAATTTTACATTTTTCATAAAATGTTTTAACGGAATCATGTTGCTAAGTTCTGTTTTATAAATACCTTTTATGAAATTTTACATTTTTTATAAAACTTTATAAAGTGTTATGTGGGAAAACCATATATAACTTTATAAAATTTTATAAAAAAACACCATATGTTGCCCTTGTGCATTTTTATGAAATTTTATAAACCAATTTTACAGACTTTTATAAAATTTTATAAAACGACTGACTAGGGTATCCGAATTTAATATTACAAGATCTTGGAAATGCTAGAATTCCTACAAAATACAGCGAGTGATCGGCGGCACGAGAGAACGAACTACTTCAGATTGGCCCATGTGACAGCCAGAAAAAATATTGATATTGACTTCCGAAACAGCAGTTCCACAGCCTGGTATCTCGTCTGGTGGGGGACAAAGACCACGAGAAGATTCAAGATATAGAGACGAAGGTGGCGAAAGCGTATCGTCATAGCAAACCGGCCAGCCGGGTCGCTACAATAATTACTCCTTTGGTGGTCGCAATGTTGGTAATTACTCTTACAGTGTTCCGTATAGAAGAGAGAGCCGTCCTTACAGGCGTAATGGTTTGTCTATTTGCTTTTTATGTGATAATCCAGGGCATGTCAAGGCAAACTGCCCTGACCTCCAGAAAAAGAATAAGGAGATGGCTAAGCAAAATAAGGATTAAAAGGGAAAAAAAGGGGACTCAAACATGTCATGTTTCCAAAACAGAGCTTGTGTAACGAGGGTTAATTAACTAGAAGTAGACAGAATTCAATGTACCCTATCAATGAACGTAAAAAAGGGAGTTAATAAATGTGTGTAAAGATAGTCTAAAATAAAGTGGTTTATATGAATCAGGATTCTCCTATTCTCCCCTTATACGGGTCTATGATAGAGTGGTTTTCATCAGCCTGTGAAGACACTAAGCACCATGAGACACTATTATCAGGGGGTTGAAAGGCATTCGTGGGATACGAGATTTGGCGGTGCGGGATGCGGGAAAACGGATAATATTTTGACGGGATTCGGGAATTGACCGCTTCCCGGGAAGCGGGATTCGCAAAAATTTCGGTCCGGGATGCGGAATTTTCGCTGCCAAACATATTTACTATATTTTAATTTTCCCCAGGAAAATTTTCCCGAGATTGCGACAGCTGTGTATATTATTATACCCCATAGCATGACGGGTAGTATACTTACAAGGGTCTATTAATACAAACACGCGAAAAAAAAATGCACAGGAAGGGAATATTCTAATTAGAATTCAGTTTTCTTGTATCAGGGCGATTTATAGCTCTTTTGCCTGTGGGCTACCTGTGGTGCTTACTTGAAAGTAGGAAAGAGCAATGGGCTTAGAAATTAAAACCTTCTCTAAAGCCCAATAACACTAACAATATTTAAAGTCGTGATGGTATAGCAGCTTTGAAAAACGGCAACTCTAAATAAGCCCCCTAACGAACAAAGTAGGTCGAAGCTGTTGTCTCATTGTCGGCTTGTAGCAGGGTTTCCTTCTTTCAATGATTTATCAGTTTTTCGCCTTTTGCTATCCTTGTGCGTTAACTCGTGGTTCTTTCCCCTCTTGATACACTTTGAAGATATATCCGTGGCCCTGGAAAAGAGTAGTAAGTTTGAATATGACGTCGAAACAATACGGGGAAAGCACGATGACGCACCAGTGATGTCATAGGTTGACTATATCGGGAATCCCGCTATGGTCGCCAATGGGGCAGCAGAATATGAACAACTCCGCAAACATGTTCTGATAGTAACAAAAGGAGAGGCATGTGGGAGATTGTAGGAGATGTTCTTCCGCGACCCGAATATTTTCAAGGCAGGAGAACTCCACAATCACACTTCATATCGGGAAGTTATAGCAGGAAGCACCTTCCCTGAGAAAAGAGATGAAGTGTTAAACTGGATTTGTAACGGAGTTTCCATACGGCCATATTTTCGCCATTACAAAGGAGACTTTAAAGGGATCCACTACGATTCGGATAGACCACCGACCAGATTCTTTAAGAACAATATGTCATGCAAGAATTTCTCTGCCTTTATCCATCAGACACTTGCTAGCCGAATCAAGTGCGGCGCGGTATCAGTGCTGGGAAGAGTGAGCAAGGTCGATCCTCCTCATATTGTGTTGCCTCTAACTGTGGAACCCTCGAAGACACGGCTGTGTCATGACGCTCGATATCTCAATCTCTGGATGTGTGACATGCCATTTACTCTCGACACCCTGACTGACCTTTTCCTACATTAAAAACTGGTCCAATTGTAAGGTACGAAATTCTGTGGGCTAGCCTGTAAAGTCTGATGGCTGGGACTTTTTCAGGAGGAGTGCAGTTGCAAAGAAATGTATTTTGTCTGGTCATTCTTGCGGAAAGTATGTTCAGTAGAACATCAAAGGTTCGGCGATCTAAACAGACTTGCTCTCGGAAATAATCTTCTGGAATAACACGATCATGGTAGTGTAGATCAAACCAAGAAGCTTGTGGGCGAGGAAGAACCCAGAAATATGGAGCACGTCGGTTTCTGGCACGTCGACAATTTCTTCGCCTTTGCTGCTCACATGCCAGTACGGCCGCTTGAAGTTGTCGGATGCGTTGCGAGCATATAAACAAAAATAAGCGCGGAATATACATACGATTAAAGAATACATATGTACACAAAACAAATATAAAAGCCAACATAAAAAGCACCTTTTCTTTGTCACATGGAAACATTTCCTGCTAGATGACGATCGTAGACTGTAGTATAGTTTCAGTTTTTAACTTATTCAATTCACCACATGAGCTGCTTGTAATGACAACTGACAAGTGACAGGAAACGGCTTTATTTACTTTTTAAAATTTCGCATCTCAAGTGCGTCCCTTTATAAAACACTATCGCAAAAACAATCTTCGGGCCAGGTTTCGGCTTGGAAACGTTTTGCCTCGTCTTCGGCTGGACAAATGGGTTTTCGGCCTCAAGTGCGACTTAGCCCATATATAGGTCAGAGAGGATTTCGGACTTTGTGGACATTAAATGGGCTATTATGGACAGGGTCCAGGAGTCGAGTGACATTGGTCTAAAGGACGGCCAGCGGGATACAAATTGAGAACGGTGTGGCCGGAGGGATTGAATGACAATGACTTCTTTCATAGCCAGAAGAGAAAACGCAGCCGTACGACAGCGGATATATACTTATATAATGTATTCTTTTCCTATTTTGTTTTCCCTCTACCATCTATTGTAAACTTTGGCACGCGCTTTCATTTTCAATTTTCGGTTATTGTGCTCGCGCATGCTTCTGTATTATACGCGATGTAACGGTTTTGGGTCATTCACCCTGAGGAAGGCTAGTTTAAAAGCCGAAATATAGTTGGTTCTTCTAAAAGTTGTTTTTGTTTTTGTGATTAGGCCACAACAATTTCATTTCCTGTTTTTCGAAACCGCCGAACTCAGATTTTCAAAAATTGAAAAAAAAATTTTAAAATTATCCGAAAATTGAAATAAAGAAAACTCTTAGCACTTTCTCGTTTTTTGCTCTTGTGCATATTCTGGAAATTCGGGAAACTTAGTGTTGGGTACACAAGCGTGACAAAGAGAATCGTCAATGGAAGCATTTATTGATTGAACCAGTGTTGAATAAAATGCGCGGGAAGTAAATTACATGCTTGACTTTCGTTCTTCTGTCTGGCCGGCAGAAGATTGCCATGCGAGGTCATGGCTTCTGTCAGTGTGAACGCGAATGGAAGAAAATATTTCTGCATCTCCTTAAGGTCAGGAGAAAAGTCCTTTGAAAAGAAGCTGGCCGAATTGTCACTCAGTGTACCTGCTTCAGAAGTGCTCTTCGAGTTTGAAACTGCGTTCACCGACGCTGCCAAAATGAAGTTTATGGAGGGGCTTTCCGGACTAAAATGCCATTAGTTCGTAAGTGATGTGCCATTCGATCGTAACTGTTAAGTCATCGGGTCGTACCATATGTCATTCGATCGTAAATGTTGTGGCATCGGGTCGTACCATATGCCATTCGATCGTAACTGTTATGGCATCGGGCCGTACCTTATGCCATTCGCTCGTAACTGTTGTGGCATCGGGTCGTACCATATGCCATTCAATCGTAACTGTTATGGCATCGGGCCGTACCATAAGTCATTCGATCGTAACTGTTATGGCATCGGGTCGTACCATATGCCATTCGATCGTAACTGCAATTGTACCGGAAGTTCATTTAATCGGACGTCTGAGGAAACAACAATCCTATATTGGGTCAGCAGCTTTCCGCATTTTGTGTAACTGACTTAGTTTGATTTGTGGTTGGTGCGACCATTTTGGATTTTTGGTGCTCTTGTATGGTTTGTTTTTTAAAAGGATGGCCATGGCAGTGCAAGGTCAACATCAATCTCTGCGTGAATTGGTTTGTGTTAACGCCAGAACTATTTTATCTGATGTAATAAACAAACTGGAGAATGGAAACCCGGATGACAATGTCGATTTCGCAAGGTATAGAATCGATTGGCTTTTTTCAATGCTTTTACGACTCGGCGGGAATATGGAAGATTCTGTTATTTATCATCTGCAAGAGGCTCATGTGCATAATCAGCGGATAGAACGGCCTTGGCGGAATGTGTTTGTTGGGTGTTTGTATCTTTACTATTCAGTGTTTTTTTACTTGGAAGAGTCGAGCTATTTGGACATATCAAATGAAGTTCATGTTTTGTTTGCATTATGTACTTCAACCAAGAATACAGGAACATCTTCGAGCTTTTGCAGATGCTTGGGATAACCATCCTATAAGGACAGCAGCAAACAGATCGCCAAACCAGCTTTGGATAAGTGGATTAATGGAAGTCCAAAGAAGTAGCAATTTTGCTACCCAGGTTATACAGGAACATATCCAGCAAGTAAGAATACGTTAATTAGAAGAGTTACAATAATATGTACATTTCTTGTCTGTGTTAAGCCTGGGAGGAGTATGGGAAGAGGAGGTAGGGCAAGACAGTAAAATTTTTTATTTTGAAACCTGCACATGATACATTTTCTACGTTCTACGACTGATTTAACAAATTTGTTTAATTACCAATCGACTGGACTAAAATTTACTATTACCCCTCAAATTTTGACAAATGTTTTTTTGGCATTTGATAAGACTCAGTGTCATCACTTGAGTACTGGAAGATATGTATTTCCATGTACTTTGGCAAAATAAAATTATCCCAAAACAAATACACCCTTTTTCTAATGACTTTTGTTGTGTCCTCCCAGTCCCTTGTTGGGGCACCACACCTCAGGTGTCATTAATAATTACTGAAATTTTGCCCCACTGGACAGGATTGAGAAAAAAAATTCCTTAGAAAAATGGTGTTTTGCAACAGAAACCAAACATGCTTTAATCAATTCTAAAATTAGTACTTCTGGAACAACATACCCTAGAAAGCTTCATGTTTTTTTTTATTCAGGCTTTGCACAGTTTAAAACCTGATGTTGTCTCTTTTCAGCTGTTTTCACATATTAATTATGTTTATTTTAATAATTTATAATTTTTTTTTCAAAATGGAGTGAAGCAAGTGTTCCAACAGGAACCGACTGAAGCATTTTTGTTTCTGTTACAATTTGTTTTGAGTTTGGAACCAAAATGCCTTATCTCGCCCGGACTAATAGACCAAGCAGGAAGAGGGTACAGTTATGTACCCCACATGGCAGAATAACCAGCTTTAATTTCCAAATATTATATTGCAGTTGTGCAGTCAATGGATGAAGCCACACTAGACACTTCCAATTATAGTTATTCTTTATTTAGATGACAAGCTGTCAAAAGGAAATCTGTGGTAAGACTTGAGTTGGATGTACTCTGAATGCAGACACTACATTAATATAAAATTACAACTTTTACCTGAGTCTGTTGTTTATTTTGCATGCTAATTATACAACTGAGTATGATATGACATGATGGTCATTGATTTTTCTTGAACTACTCTCAAATATTTCAGTTCAAGCCTTACTAAAATGTCTCCACATAATTAAATAATAATAATAATTTTGGAGCACGACAATACAAGGCTAAGAATGAAAAAACACACAACTGTAGATAACTGCATCTGTTTAAAAATTTAAAATGTTTAATATGTAAATTTTTGTTTGAACATAGTATACTACATGCCTTTCACTTTGTACTCCAGGCTGAAAAATGAGACCTGTTACAAGTTTAAATGAAATGTTTGAGATGTAAAAGATTCCACCAATTATCAAAAAAGATCCAGTAGCTTGAATAATAAAATTCATTTCTTTTCATTCTAAGCCCATCATCTGAAATAAGATACATCAATGCGAAGTTTTAACAACAATAAATGATAATTATCCGTTAATTTAACATTTAGTGTTCCATGGTACAGGATGTACCATACTTTCAAACAGCAGTAGACGACGAACTTACAAAAACAATGACGACCAATATGACCAACAAAAAACTAAGGTATTTTCTTTGCCTGATTCCCTGGCATAAGCTTTGTAAAGTTTCTGCATAATATTATAAAATAAATCTGTTCATGGTTTGGCACATGAATTTGAACATGTTTTTAAAACTCAACATTAACCTGAACTGGACCTAAATATCAGAACTAATAACACGTAAATTGAGAGGCCATATTCTTCAACTCGTCTGTAAATAGTTTTATCGCTGAAACACATCATCCTGGCGATATCGGTCGCCTTGAAGCCATAGTCAAGAAACTGCTCAAGTTGCTCTCTAGGAACATTAAATTTTGGTCGTCCTTTTAATCCTGTTGTTATAAGTGAAAATGCATTTGTATAGTTGCAACTAGAGTGAATATCCCTATCGAGAGTAGCAAGCAAGTGCTGAGCTTCTTGCAGATGAAAAATAACAGAATCTTCCATATTTACGCCAAGTCGCAACAGCATCGAAGCAAGCCAATCGACTCTATACCTTGCAAAGTCGATATTGTTTTCCCGGTTTCCGTACTCTAGCTTGTTAATTATATCACATAAAATGGTTCTGGCGTTTGTGTAAACAAGTTTAAGAGGAGACTGATGTTGACCTTGCACCGCCATGTTTGTAGAATCAAACTTGAATACTTCGTATATGATCCATGACCGGGATTCGATACGAGTTACGATCCAATGACATGCGGTTCGAACCAATGCCACTGTAGTTACGATCGATTGTGATGTACGAACCAATGCCATTGAAGTTACGATCGAATGACATGCGGAACGAACCAATGCTAATGAAGTTACGATCGAATGACATGCGGAACGAACCAATGCCATTGAAGTTACGATCGAATGACATGCGGAACGAACCAATGCCATTGAAGTTACGATCGAATGGCATGGGAAACGAACCAATGCTATTGAAGTTACGATCGAATGCCAAATTATTTACGATCTAATGGCATTTTAGTCCGGAATGCACCTCCATAGAAACTGTTTACAGCTGAGTACGGATCGAGTTATAAAACAGCAGTCTTGCTTGACACACCATTTTTGGCCGGCACCTAAATAGAAATTTAAAAATTTGTATTTCTTCCGCGTGGCGCTTAAATTGGGGGAGCGCTTAATAATTAGAATCAAATTCGAACAATGATTGAATAATATATGTTCAAATGATTTTTTGATATTTTCAGTAGTGTTACATGTGCTGTATCAAGTTTTGAAAAACTTCTATTTTCATTTTTTTCCCTCCTCCGATTATATTTTGGCCTAAATGTTCGAAAAACAGGAAGTTTTAAAATTGTTGCGGCCTTACAGTACTTACGTCTTAGAATTTACAGTTTTAAAAGTTTGAATGTATTGTGACAATATATGAAGGCTTTTGTAATAAAGCCGAAAATTTGGCAAAGGAACATTTGTGTTTTCTTGCGACCTTTGCAAGAGCTATTTCATTGAATCCAAAACATTCCAAAGCGGTACCACCGGAAAACATACAATATCAAACAAAATCTAAACTGCTCGTCATCTAATGTTATTTATTTGGCCACTTGCAAAAAGTGTAATCTGCAATATGTTGGCTCGACTGCCACTAAGTTTAAGATCACATTTCGGAACCATAAATCAGCCATGAAAACCAACGAGAAAACTTGTGAGGTGGCTACCGATTTCAACTCCACCCCTTATTCACTAAACGATCTTCAATTCATTTGTATAGAAAGGGTAAAAAACGAAGACATGCTAATTACTCGTGAAGCCTATTGGACGGCCCAGCTAAGAACACTACGCCCTTTTGGTCTTTAAATCCAGGAATTTAAATCCAAGAATCGAATTCACTACAATTAAAAAACTGCAAGTTCCAAGTAATCTTATACAAATTATTTATATTCTACCAAGTCAAGAACACCAATATGAAGTTGTTCTCTACAATAACCGTATTCCTTTTGCTTTAACCTTTCATCCTATCAATAATGTTATCAAACGCATTGTCAATCACAATTTTAGTTTACTTCATTCTGATTCTAGTACTTCTGACATTTTCAGTCAACGCCCGCTTTTTT
>JAOBAT010004616.1:0-10721 GCA_026413305.1 Hydrozoanthus tunicans
ACAAAACAATTGAAAATCCGGATCTGCGCAGAAGCCAAAAAGAAGAAGCCGTTTCTGCAGTAAGAAAACTCCTTTCACGGCATTTCGTGTGGGCAGCATTTTCACTTGGTTCATTTTCTTGCTTATATCACTTTAATTTAATTAAATCCTATTATGTGCGATTTGAAAAAAAGAGCAGAAAAATCAATACAACATAGAATATAGCTTGAAATTCAGGCGGCGAAACGTCAAATGTCAGCCAGCTTTTTCGTTATTTTAAACAGTCAGCAAGTACTGATAGTTATTCTTAATTAGCAAATTTCAATCGCCAAAGTTTAATTTAGGAAGTTAGTCTATATAACCGGAGTTTAAAAAACTTGCCGCATTGAGCAGGCCAAGGAATTTACCGAGTGGCTGAACAACATTGAATCAGATAATGTTTGCGATACGTGAGAGAGGCCCTGAGGTTGAAGTCCTCTAAGTATTAAAGATATTCGGCCTTAACCAAAAAACTAGACGTCTAATAAAAGGCAGGGTGTGTTAACGTAGTAGCACTTTTGGTGAACTATGTAGTTAAACCTTTAATGGTAAAAATAGCCTATGAACAGGCTTTCTGTCCGAGGAAAGGGGCCGGGAAAGCTGTACGATTACGAGTCGGCGAGCGAAGCGAGCCGCGAGGAGAATCGCATTTTGCTTTGCCTCTCGACATATTTCTCCCCTTTCCTCGAACACCCGAACAGAGAACCTGTTCACATGCTAGTCTAAAACGATTACTTTTTTTCTAAGTTTTGGTAAGAAGTTAAGTGATGTTACTGGCTGTGACAAAGTTACTTAGAGTACCAAAAAATATTGTTGCTTAATTAATTGGTTTTGATTTGTCTCTGTCCACATTTTTGTTTGCCGGCACCTTGCTACACACAAAGAAATTTGATACAGCCAACACGAATGAATCGTTCCGCATTTGGTTTGGTTGTCAACCATTAGCCAGCAAATCAAATTTTCATGCCAGCCGTTGCAGTGTCACGATATACACGTATATAATACGGTTTATAAGACAACACTGGCTGGGCAGTTTTTTTCGTTCATATAAAATATGTACATAGCATACGAAATATTTATTGATTGTTTTATTCTTAATTAAACTTCATGTTAGCTATCTGTTCAGGAAACTCGATTGATAGGTGTCACTTCTTTTTCATCTTGCCATTATAAGTCTTGTGTTGTGTTTAACATGCTTCCAAATCGTTTTTCCTGTTCCAAAAGTTCGTTCGAAATGCCAGAAGGTATTCCTAGAGGCTATAAAGACTCCAATGCTTGGAAAGTTTACCCCACGTTGTAACTCGGATGGTACTTACCACCTTGTACAGTGCCATGCTTCTACAGGATTCTGCTGGTGTGCCCGACCGGACGGTACCAAGTACCCTGGCAGTGAAGTGCGCGGAAAACCAGACTGTGGAAAATACAACTTTGTTCCTAAAGTAAACTCGCTGGCTGCTGACCCAGGTTGGTACAGTGAAAAAGAGAAGTGTGTATTTGTCAGTTTTCATCTAGCGTCGTAGCGGTGATTTTGTTCCCCTTGAACAAAATAATTTTGATGATTTAGAATTTTGTTTAGGGCACTAACAAAGCCGCTTCGTCTTCTGGCTTTGATTTCTCTAGGGTGGTCGAAAACCAACAACTGAATAGGAAAGTATCCCGCTTTCAGCAAATTTGTAAAACAGAACAGATTGCCCAAAACAAATTAAAAGGTTAAACTCTTTAAAACCGCTTTGAACGATGCGTTCAATCTCAAGAAGTGAATTTCATCAAGGCCTGAACCATTAAATGAAAAGAAAACGAAGTTTTTAACTTGAAGTATTGTTCATGATATTGTTCATTACAGCCCAAAGTAAATGTGAACGAGAGCTTCTCCAAGCCACTAAGTTTCCAATGCCGGAAATTTTAGCCCTCGTTGTAACCCGGACGGAACGTATCAAATCGTCCAGTGCCACGCCTTCACAGCGTATTGTTGGTGCTCGGCCCCTGATGGCTCAAGATATCCTGGTAGTGAAGTACGGTTCAAACAACCAAATTGCGATAAATACTTGACTGCTCCTGATGTTCCAAAAACTCGAGGAACTGGTAAGATGATTTACAATATGTTTTAATGTTAAGTTCAGTGTCAACCTCAAGTGAAGAAAGCAACCGTGGAGGTTTCGTCCTAGGTAGGACTCATCAGCGTTTGTAGTTGTTGAGATGAAACGGTTTTGCACATGCGTAAACGTATTGGCTATACCGTGGAATTGAGAGTAGCGTAGTCTTGTTTTTCGAAGGTTTTTAAAGACATTATTGTCGTCACACGCAGTCTTAATTGGTCCTTTCTTTCCATAACGCATTGTCTATGGTATGTTCCAAAAACCAAACCAGACTCCCACATGCTCTGCAGTGGAAGTTAGCCTTAAAGCTGTTCTCTGAACTCACCATTGCAGCTCGTTCGTGTTCTACAAGCTTTATCGTATTGATGAGTCCTATCTAGGACTATAATTATCATAATTATTATTATTTAATTTTTTAATTGTTATAAATACCTTCATTCATAAGAAAACATAACTGAAGAAAAAGTAAATTCTTATTTTCATACTGATAAATGCTTCTTTATCTTAAACTCTTATTTTCCATAGATTGATACTATCTTTATCTTGGTCGCTTTTTGCACTCGATTTCTTTGCGAAACACAGCTTTCTCTTTGCTATTGAAATTTCCATCTTAATCGTTTTGTTCTCTTAAAGTTTTAATTTGAACTAACGTCAGGATTTTATCGAGTTTTCTGTTTGGGAGCTCCGAAACTATATGTTTCAATAGAATTTTATTAGTTTTAACTTATTCTGTGATTCAAACTCTAGGTCTAAGGCCTAATAACTCGTCAGGAAATTAATGTCCTCCTTGGACCATTGTTTAAACGGTGTTATTCTAGTTTGGCAAAGTACACTTTTTTAGCCGTTTTTGCTTCAAGTTTATTTAAAACATTATATCTAAAGCGAAACTTAATTGTCATTGTTGTCATCATTATCGTATTACTAGTTTGTTTATTATTTATCAGTTTAAGAAATCGATAATTCATTTTGTTTTCAATATAGCAGATTAGGAAAAATAAATACATCAGACAAAAGTTGTTTTGTACTGTGATCGAAACAGAATCATAGTTAGTACAAATGAAATATTCATGGTTGTGCAGAGAAATTAAAACCTGTCTAAAACCAAAAATAAAGAAAAAAAAACTAATAAGCAAAATTCGTGAAATTCGTGGTTTATCTTCTGAAGTAACTATGTGTGAGACTGCGAACTGCTCTCGTCCGTATGCCAAGTGTTTTGTCAGCGACGGGGAGGCACAGTGCAAGTGTCTTCGTGCGTGTTCCAGGCAGTACGCTCTCGTGTGTGGGTCAGACGGACGAACATACAGCAACAGGTGTATCCTTGAATCGCGCTCATGTGAAAGCAACAAGATGATCACAGTTTCCAAATTTGGACGTTGCGGTTAGCTAACTAAGCATGGGATATTTTTAAGTATGTTAAAACACTTATTCTATTTCAATTGAGGTGGATATATTAGTGGCAGAATGTCCAACGAAATTGAAATAGAATAAGTGTTTTAATATATACGAGCGAGGAAACTGTTTGTACCAAGAAAACGAAAGGTTTTTAATAGAGAAGAAAAAACTTTTGCTACTTTATTCATTTAGCGTGGCAAGACTCGCGCGTGAGCAGCCTAACATATGTAACAAACGTGTTTTGACAGTTTGTCAACTACAAAATATCGTAAATGGCGTCGTAAAACAGTGAAACTCTTTAGGCTGTTTTAAACATTCCGCGTTTACACTGCAAACCTTTTTCAGTATCGTGATCCCAAACGGACGCGAAGCAACTACTTTCGTTCGTCCATTTTGTTTGGGTGTCATTATCTCAGTACTATTTCGGAGGTAAATATTGTCTAATAGCTACTATTTCTAGACCAATTAAATCGTGCGTAGCCGAGCTGATATATACTAATAATCAGTTTAATGTTATTATTGCTAAGTCTGTGTTTGCCTGTATTATACAACAACTTGCGAGCACTGAAAGACACGAGTACTAGTTGAACTAGTAGCGCAACCCCGATATAACAAACCCCAAGGTATATAACGAAGTCGTCGTTATAACGAGTTATTTGTTGGGCCAGGCAAATTACAATAAATTTGTATCGGTACAAACCCCGATATAACGAACCTCCATTATAAGGAAAACCTCGATGTAACAAACCAAATATTAAGAAATAAGTTAAGGCCACTTTTTACTCCGGCATAACAATATTCACACAGAAAATTTCCGGTCTGGATATGTGTTTTCTGCAAGGAGAGTTAATATAAACATAGACAAGTAATTCATAAATAGCAAAAATTTGTTGAAGTAGTTTTGCATCGTTAACTTCGATTTTGTAAACTGGTTTGGTTTTTAATGCATTGAAAAAATACTATCGAAGTACTCTGTTATCAAAAAAGTGGCCTCAGAAATTGGACCTAGACCATTTTGTCTTCTGCATGAAAAACAGTAACAACATGCACCATATATTGAATGACTATTTGCATAAAATACTAATAGGTTCTGCTTAGCTTTAAAGTGAACGATCCCATGTATTTCAACGCATTTTGTTCTTTATATATTCTTTCATGTAATCGACTTTCTTTTGCAATGGATTTTAGTCGTAGTAATCCATAAACTAAATGATTTAATATTCTGGCAAGTTAGAAAACTTGTTTAGTATAACTTTCGCTTTTCTGTTCCGTTCTAGGCCAAGTCCCAGTGCATGAGGAAAAAGGTTAGGATAATGTTTGTACTGTTTACTAAATATATCAATGCGATTTCAACATCAGAAACTACACAGTATTCTTATACAAAAATTATAACAATTCTTTCTCAATTTTTTATCAGAAATGGATCTTTGTAAGAATGTAACCTGTTCCCGCCCATATGCCAAATGTAGAGTGGTCAGCGGTAAGACCAAGTGCCAATGTAGGGTAGCATGCACGATGGAATACGCCCCCGTTTGTGGATCAGACGGTAAAACATACAGCAACCGTTGCGGCCTGGAATCCAGCTCGTGCACAGAAAACAAGATGGTAACTGTCACTAAACGTGGACAATGCGGTAGGTAACACGTGACAATTTGCTCCTTGCACAACCCGTTGATAAAATTGCTGTTGTAAACTACCTTTTGAACTTGATAAACCCATTCACGGTCAAAAGAGCAGGGAAGATGATTTCTTAACGAAACTCATCCACGTACAACATTTTTCTAATTTTATTTATAAGTTTTTTACAAGCGACTTTTTCTTTGGTGCCCTAGGAATTGTAAATATTTAGTTAGGTCGCCATATTTTTATTATGATCACTTTGACTTTCCCTGGTTTGATAAGGTCACGTAGTCATAAGACTTTGAGTGATATTTAGAATTAATTTTTGAAAAAGAATCAAAGTTTAACGAGTCCGCATTTTTTTTTTGCACCATTTCTCGGTTTAACTTACGCTGAATGCACCATTTCACGGACTTAAAAATGGTCTGACAAGCACTTGAAAAGGCCCTTAAAGCCAAAAAAGTACCAATGACAAATTGGTTTCAGTAGCACTTTAAAGTCCCTATCAAACTTATTTTTTTAAGTTCCAGATGAAAAGTAGAACCCTTTTTTAACAGTAGCTTTCGAAAATAAAACCTTTACACGCCGTTCCATTACATTTTTTAGACTTGAAGCGTGCAATGATGACGTAGCAGGAGGCATATGACGTAGCACGAGGCTTGAAGCAGAGACAATCTTTTTTATCTCAAAAAATTCAGTTATGGCTAGAATAGTCACTTTGTTATAGCTTTAGTCAATGAATTAATCTCTTGAAAACGCTTGAAACAAAAATTTTATGACATTTTTTAGCAGAAAAATATATTTTTAAACAAAAACTACATAACTCAGTGTTGCTACATCACAGGTTTCCAGTCCTCAGCCTGTGCGGTCAATTTTTTTTATTCCAATATCTTTTGGCTAAAAAGTGTACCTAGACGTGGAAATTTTCTTTGGTTATTCGAATTTTGAGTTCACAGATGACAACAGTTTTAATCTAAAAAATACAAAAACAAGCATGATATTGATTTTATGTATTTTTGTTATTTGTACATTTACTATTATTATCATTTTAGTTATGAGAAATAGGAATCGGTTTGATTTGCGTGTTCGCTAGCTAGCTTGACCCAGTTTGACTGAAAGCTGCCATAAACTTCTTTTGTTTCAATATATAGTAGTTTAAATAACCAATTACCATAATCATTACGATAAGTTCGATGCTTTTATGGAAAGGGTAACTGGATAGGTGTGTTGAAGGCTTTTGAGGTTTTCTTTGATTTATTAAAGCAAAAAAGAAGTTTATCTGAATGTTGTAGTATTTCTTACACAGCTTTTAACCGTGTAGAAAAAGATCAATGCAAGCATGTGAACTGCTCCCGTCCATACGCCAAGTGTCAAATGGTCAGCGGTGAGCCCCAGTGTAAGTGCCAGCTTGCCTGCACAAGACAGTATGCTCCCGTTTGTGGATCAGATGGAAAAACTTACGGGAATTTGTGTATGATGAAGGCACATGCTTGCAGCAGCAACCGAAAGGTGGAAGTCGTCAAGAGAGGGGAATGCGGTGAGTTGGGGCAAGGCTTCTATCTTATCGTATATTCATAACTATGTACATACATACAAATACCAGCATACATACATACATACATATATACGAAAATCCATCGTACATACAGATCTCTATCCATACATATATACATCCCAATAAACAATAAATGCGTAATATCTATGACGTCACATTTTGCTTTAATTAGCTAAAACCAATTCTACATAAGAAAAAAGAAAGTTACATTTGTGCAAAAATGTGAAGTAAGACGTGATGCTAAACAACCGCAAAGGAATAACCTCATAATTGAACTGGTTTGGTTCCTTTGGCAAAATGATCTTCGGTGGCAAAAAGGAAATCATGTGTTTCCTTATGGAAATTTGGAAGTGCCGCAAATTTACGGGGCAAATCTTACAGTAGGCTGACTAAAAATGGAAGATTTGAAAAAAGAGAAGGCAAAAACGATTCCGAAGATAGGTACTTAAAGAGTGTCCTGGTTAATGCCTTTTAACTTAAAGTGCAAGACTTGGAAAAAAGTAATAAAAATGTTTTTTATTCGTACTTTAATTTTGTACTGACCTACTTAAAAGCAAGAGGGAGCTAAAGAGATCATCTTGTTTTTACAGACCAACTGGTTCTCTTTTTAAAACAAATCAAAGATTATCTTAGCTCATCATTTCAGGAAATGATCTGTGCGCGAGAGTTGAATGCTCCCGTCCATACGCAAAATGTCAAGTGGTCAGCGGTGAGCCCCAGTGTAGGTGCCGGCTAGCCTGCACTAGAGAGTACGCTCCCGTTTGCGGATCAGATGGTAGGACATACGGAAACCTGTGCATGCTAAAAGCGCATGCGTGTCAGGCCAGCATCATGGTTTCTGTGGCCAAAACTGGAGAATGCCGTAAGTTTAATTATAAATTTCTCCTTACATGTAAACAAAAACAATAGTATAGTTATAACAGCATATGGGACCAAAACCTGATTGTTAAAAATTTTATAAAATGCCTAAAAGGTTGAAAGTTCTATAAAAAGTTCAAAAACCAACGTTTTCGACAAAATGTCTTCATCAGTGTTTATAGATAATGACGAAACCATGATGATGACATTTTGTCAAAAATGTTTGGCTTTTAAACTTTTTAAAGAACTTTCAATCTTTTAAGCCTTTTATATGTTTTTTAACATTTATTAGCGAATTCATGTCAAAAAAGAGTCTGACTGGTTTAAAGATTATGTGTCTGGTATTATTCACCTCATCTTTCACGTGTTCTTTTGCCAACAACTCGGGCTCGTTCTTAAGCGTAATGTATTTGCTTGTAGCTCACATAACTCCATAAATTTTAGCTTCTTAAGTTTCATTATAAAAATAATTTCCTGCCTCAAACGCAAAAGAAGAGTATGTCCCCGGCTAATCGTGTTCTTGCGAAGCGAGAACGCATACTTATCATGACTGGGCTACCTATGGTAAACGTCAAAGTCAAAATTTTTTGAGGTTTGGTCTCACACTTTCAGACTTGGCCTCCACGCAATTTTCCAGGGTTCTTAATTCCTTTGAAACTCGTAATTAACTATGGCTTCATGCGCGACCGTACATATGTCGTACAGGTTCGCCCAATCAAGGCTTTTCAGCATCTGTGTACAATTTGTACCAATATCATTCCGTAATCAGTACAATCAAAAGCACCGCTCGATTCGGTTACAGTTTTTTAAGACTTAAAAGACTACAACTAGCAGAGCTCAGAAAAATGTGTTCGTTAGTCGAACACATTTTAGTATTCTATGAGTACTTCTAGTTTAAAATTCTATTAAATCGGTTGAATACCATTTTACATCCTTTACAATACATATATTTTGCAGAAGAGAATTTGTGTGAGAAAGTTCAATGTTCCCGTCCTTACGCAAAGTGCAAAACGGTCAGCGGTGAGCCACAGTGTCATTGCCAGCTTGCTTGCACCAGAGAGTTTGCCCCGGTTTGTGGGTCTGACAGCGTAACATACGGAAACGTGTGCACTCTTAGAGCGCATGCGTGTCAAAGCAACAAGAACATCACCTTTGTTAGTACTGGAGAATGTGGTAGGTGATATAATAACTCTCTTTCCTAGAGGCCGCATTTATTCTTTGGCTCAGCAATCAACGATTAACAAAAATTACCATAGAGGTCTTAAAGCGCCATTGACATGAAATATTTATTTACATCAGCGGAAAAACATTTCTAAAGGAAGAATAGTTGTGAAAATTTTTTTTTTTTTAGTTTTCGTGCCCATCTTTCCTAAGCGCCCATCCGTCGTGGTAAGGCGGGCGCTGCTAACGCAAAAAGAAACGCGCCCTGTTCGATCTAGTCTACCCATGATGAACAAAGTAACTTCCGCTTTGAAAAAATTTTGCAATACTTAGGCTCTACACATGACATATTGAAAACAAAAAATAACTAATTTTTTTTCAAATTCTAATAAAAAGGTGAAACTGTGCATTACAATTCACTATAGTTTAACATTTTTAAGTCTCTTATGTTTTAGTAAAGAATCCGAAAGCGCATGCTGAACCGTTCAGACAAGCAGGTCGCACTGCCAACAACATGGTAAGTGAAAAGTGTTAATTCGTTCGTTCATTTACTCGTTCATCCACTCATTCATTGATTCGTTCGTTTTTTTTTTTTTTTATCATTCCCTCTTCCCTCAGTTTCATACATTCATTTGCTTCATTTATTCTTTCATGCCTACATTTTTTTGTTTGTTTTCACATCTGTTAGTTGTTCTTGTTCCTTTATTCTTTGTTTCTCAACTATTTCCTTAACTTATTCCGTCGTTTTTTATACATTCATTGTTTTTTTTAAGTTTTTCTTTTTACTGATGTCTTTCTTCGACTAATCCGCTACAATCGTTGCTCCTTAGGCGATTGGTTAGCTCATTCGACTCGCATTAATCGTGTATTTTAGTATTTTCGAATATTCTTTTGATATCAATGCGCCATCTTTGTTTTTGATGGACCTCTAGACACCTTACTCTATTCCGAAATTCTGCCTTGGGCAGTGTTTACGTCTTAAAGATCGAGTTTTGTTTTAGAAAAAAATTTAACATTTTTTAAATTCATTATGTATACATGAAGAAGTTCAAAGTCTTACCGTAATCGAGCGGAGCTGAGGCTGTGAGAATCCACAACAGAACAGCAATATCTCACATAGTCTTTACATGATACTGAAGTGATCAAAAATTTTTAGCCATTGCGGTATGACTAAAGTATCATGTAAACAAATGCAGACGTTTGTATGGGACGAACTATCACAGGGATAAGTCCCAATCCGACATCATGTAAATGCTGCTTGACTCTCAGCTTAGATATTGCAAACGGTCTTTTTCAGGGACTCGATGACCAACAGAAACGTGTCACTGAATCTAGTACTACTGCAATAGTTGTCCTGTCCGTGAGTGGAGTTCTTTGTCTCCTCTTTGTTTCATTCGCCCTCTTGTGGAGGCGAAGGAAAAGGCAATCGCCACTCACCACACACGGGCAGCACGAGGAGCATGAGCTAACAACCGCTGGCCAAACCAATGAGTCATTCACCTATTAAACTTGGAAAACCCAAAGGAATATTCTCCAATGACTTTGTTTCCACGTTACTCAAAGCTTTGTTAATATCAATCAACAATAAAACGAATTAAATTTATTTCGAGGTGTTTTCGATGTAGTTATTTAATTTCAGTATCACTCGTTTAACCCTATCTAGCCCGGTCTTATTGGGAGTGTCACAACCGGGAAAAGAGGGGGGCGGGGGGAATTTGGATTTCGCTCCTGTTCCTTACCCTTTTTACTATTCATCCTAAAGTGATGATTTTTTGCACAAAATTAATGACAGAACTACTTAATTTGGGAGTTAGGTGAGGTTATCATCGAGGATGTTAAACTAATATTTTTGATATATTTAGTACAGAACGCAGATATTTATTAAGCAACACGAAAGAATGTTTTTTGCTAACTTAAATTACAACATCCTTTCAGTTAGGTCACTTTGCGCATGCCGGCTTGGAGTTAGGACGTCGGTTAACGGGGCTCCGTGCTCGAAGTTTCAAAAATGTCGGAAAATG
>JAOBAT010004627.1:0-10720 GCA_026413305.1 Hydrozoanthus tunicans
AGGACGTTAAACCGTAGGTCCCGGGTGGCAGACCTCGAAGGGGACCTCGAGTCCTATTGCCTGTTATCCCGTGACTCAATGAGTCAAAATGTTATAAACAATTAAACTTGCAAGGAGCATTGCAGAATATTGTATGCAAATTATGTAGCTGTGTGCTGGCTCTTCCCCAATAATTTTTGCCTAACAACAGCAACTCTTGAAAAGGAATCTCAGATTTTATAACGAACTGTTACAATTTCCACACTGTGCCACCCCCACCCCCCCCAATAACTTGTTGCTTCCGCCACTAATGGTATCTTTTGTACAACTAGTTCTTCTTTTCAACAAGATCCAACGAAATCAATAAACTTTTATGATATATATTTTATTTGCTTAGGGCTGTTGATGCAAAGGGATGGGTGGTAGACGGGAGGAAATGGGGTAGGGGGTTGAAGTCAGTTGTTTCATCAACGCTTGTGTGTTTTAGTTTTTTAATTGATTCCCTAAAGAGCTGAAGTAACAATAGTTGAAAACACAAACTACCTAAACCTGTATGAATAAAAACTACCCTGCGCTCATTAACACAGTAGCTATATCACGAACATTATGACAATTTACAGCTAAGCATGTTAAGGTTTAAAAGGTTTATAGTATCAGTACAGGCAAAACATATTACATATTGATCCCTTAATACTTTGTTATGAAAGCTAAATCCCATAGGAACCTGTATGCAGGGTTGCCACTATTTACTGGATGTAGAATTCAAGGACTTTCCAGGACTGTTTCGAGCAAATCCAGGACCTTCTCGATTAAATAAAACTTGAATGTTTTACACATTTTTTTCAGAAATTTGTTCAGCAATACACATACTATCTTAAGAAGCTTAAGAGGAGAAAAATCAAGCCTTCCGGAGTTTCGGTTTTTGTTGTACATTATTGTCACATTAAAATTTTTTTTACAAAAAGCTTATATTTAATTTGGAAGTAAAGAAAGAAATTTTTGGCCCATTCCAGGATTTTCAAGGACAATGACCTAAATTCAAGGACTTTCCAGGGCCTGGAATTTTTTTTCTCAATTCCAGGACTTTCCAGGATTTTCAAGGACCGTGGCAACCCTGTGTAAGGCACCTCGATGTTCACCCCGGTTTCCGTTGCGCTTTGACTCTCCCTGAAAAGGACACTTATCTTTCGCAAAACAAGCCAAATATCTTATCATGGTCCAAGGAATTAAAGACACAATCAAGCTAGGGTCCATAGACCATTTGGCAAATGACTAGTTATGACTAGTTTTGTCATCAAAATAGTTAGTCAGATCTAGTTTAAACGTAAAACCAAATGAAAACATTTTGTTTAGAAACCAGTGCCGTTTAACACATTTGGTTTATCGTCGAAGACACATGCTGGAAACAATGAAGTTTTGCTTGTGAACTGCAGGCAGCAGCCACATGAACTTCCTTGAATTCAAATTCGATGACATTATCAACACTTTCCTCAACTGCACCCAAATGAGACATAGGACAGCGCCTTTAATCTATAGTCATCACTGGAAATTATTCGTTCAGTAAAAAATGTTTACAGTTAAACATTCGGTTGGCGAATAACTGTCTAATGCGTTTCTGATTAAAAACAATGTTTCGATGAAATCTACTAAAATAGAACAAGTAAATCCTAATCTTGGCGAGTTTTAAGAGGACAAATCTCTCGAGCCTTTCGTTGGAGGCCAGTCTGAAGAATAGGTAATCCTCGAACGTCGGCTTTCCAAAACAAATGGTTAAGTTTCAAGGTTCAAATTTGAAAGATTAACGTTTTAGTTGTCCCACTTACGTTGTTCATCTCAATCATATTTCTATTCATTACTTATAGTAAGCTATGATATTATAAGATAACAAGCTTGGAGAAAATACAACTACAAGATGGAAGCAGTTTAACGTCATACCCAGGAACGAAAAAGACACATGAATAACATACAGTGAAGTAAGTAGAGGAGATTACAAGATAGAGAGACAGATGGAATGGGATAACAGTTGATGTCAGGATCTGACATGGCACATCTGAATGTTGTGATTTATAAAAATGGCATCACGTGTACTCAAAACTAAGGATAATGACAGACAGTTTTCGATCTATAATAAGGAGGTTTCAACAATAATTAATATAGAAAGGTGGTAAAATGCTCAGTTCTCTTCATGGCGGGGGTTCGATCTGTCTGGGTCACACAGTGACACAATGTCGTTTTCTGCGGAAAGAAGAAAGAACGGAACCACTGGATATTGCATATCACTGATGTCGACCCTCTCAACAGCTGATGTGCGCATGTGTTCAAAGAGCAGACTCTTCTCGCCTGTGTCCGGGTCCAAAGCTAAATACAGGCTTAGCTCGTCACCATTCTCCCATTGAGGAAGGCTACTTTGATCTTGTGTCTGTAGTACTGCATTTTGAGACATGGAAAAGTATGTGCCCCTTTTACCTTTTTTATATATGTCTTTCTTTCTTTCTTTCTTCAGAGATAGAAAATTCTGATCTTCTCGGATCCATCTAGCTAAGGAAGTAAGTCTACCTTGACCTTGTCTTGTACTCTTCCTTGTACTTGTCCACACTACTGTGTATGGATCGGGGATATTCTGTGTTACTTCTTGAATCCCAACTGCGACACTATCCAAAGTCATTTTTACAACTCGGATTTTCCACGAGAAACGACCAGAAAGTAAGCTGACATTTTTCACTACGAGGTTTTCTTCATGTTCTCCCTGGCTTGTAGACACCTACCTTCCATTATCAAAAAAAAATAAATTGCTCTGCAAAAAGGGATGGGCCATTCCATATCTAGAATCAATTTGTCGGTAATTTGCAACTGAAAGTTCCCAATCATCTGCTTGCCAAGTAAACGGACTTCCCCCGATGTCTTCACCGTTGATCTTCACCGACATCCAATACGTTCCTTCTACTTCTGGGCGGTAAAAGAAACGATACAAACCAGTTGACTTAGGGTCACACTCATGAATTTCTAACATCTCTGAGTTTAAGTCTACAGGTTTTCGAATTTCAACGCTGACTTCATTTCTTTTTGGTTCGACACATTTCCCGTTATTGTCTCTTACTTGGATATGAAACTCTCGTCTCTGTCCACACACAAGATTGTACATCACTCCCTCTTCGCCGTGATGGCCAAGTCGAACAGTGGACCTCGCTGCACTTGTAAAAATGTCTTCTACATTACCAACATGCTTCACGTGCTTCTCCGAGCCCCTTTCTGGGGCGAAATGAAGGGTCCCGCGGTTGCAAGGGCTCAGTTTCAACACTGAAGAACTTAAGCTGGACAATCGCTCACTTATTAGCTTCTTCATTTCCAGTACTTCCACTTGACTGCCATCTTCGAAGGCTCTCTGCGCGAAGTCGATGCTGCTCTGCATACAGCTAAATGCTACCTGTAAGAGTAAGAGAAGTAATTAAATAAAAAAGACAACTTTGAGAAAACAACTCGTTATCAACTTGGCTTTTGAACTTTGTTGTAGTAATACCTAAAGTAGCTATTAGTAAACTGCAACAATGTGTTTCAGGTTACTTGGTGGTATTTGGTGGGAGGACTTTGTCGTTCTGAGTCTGTAAATTAAAAGTACTAATCAAACTATCAAATATGGACTGAAAGTTCAGTTAAAACTATCTTTGTTTAAACAAGAAGTTCGAAAACATTTTTTCCTTCATTCACCAATGTATCCCTTTATAAATCACTATATATATTATTATATGTTCATCAGAATGGGATTACATACTGTATAACACATCATTTTTGGACCTGCAACTGGTCCCCAAACGCTGCTAATATCGTTATTGTTGTTGAGGGGAGACGTTCTTAAAAAAAAAACCCTAAGGCTCCGTCAGTTCGCATCATATCGCAATAAAACTTCCAACAATGACCCTAAGGGATATTCCCCATCAATTGACGGAGTAAGACTTTTGATTTCTATACTTTTAGAGAATTAACAAGCAGTTTTAGATTGTACACATTGGAAGCTGAAGCCGACTAAAAGAACTATATAGCTAAGGTTTTCAGTTTGAAATTAAAACATTTTAAGCATTTTTCTAAATTGTTTTCAGCAATTATATCACCTCTGACTTGAGCTACTTTAGAGAATAAATAAAGCATACAATTTTGCAGTATACAGCAAATATCGCAACTGTAGTTATACAAGACGGTCGACAAATAAGAATCGGAGAGAATGAAATGTACGTAAATCAAAAGCCGTCAGGTAAAATGTATGCTCGAGGAAATAACCAAAGTTCAGGGTGTACTATTGTTTCAAACTAAAGTAGCCTTTGTCGTTACTCATGACACAAAATAATTAGTAAGCGAAGCTGCGTTTGAAGAGTTCTTCTAGCTTAGCCCATTACACACTCTAGACATTTTTGTGATGTACCAGTCCCTGCATGGTCCCGTAGTACAGTAGTACTTGTTATAACACAACTCAAAAACCTAGTTATAGTATAAAATAGTTTTTTATTTCACCCAAGGTTCAAACTGATGTTTGAGAAAAAATAAATATCAACACCATTTTCAAAGATAAGTTCAATACATTAGCTATTACTAAAAAAAACTAAACTATCATGAAAAACCAAACTTAGCTTTGGCCTAATATTCTTAAGATCGCACAACCAATCTCCAAGAGCTAGCTAGCTGAATCTGTAGCTCAGTTAATTATAATTAGTTAGAGCGACGTAGATCTGTTTCGTGGTGGGCTCAAATCTCACAGGGGTCAATGATTTTCTCTTTAAAACTTTTGTGCAGATTTATTTATTTCATGCAGCGTAGGTTGGCGAAAATTAGATTAGTCCCCGTTTCCATTGGCACTCAAATCTGTTTGTTGCAACTCAGTACATTACTCATGCATTCATCAACAGTACAATGTAAAAAATTAACATAAATACAAAGTCATTATCAAAGGTCTAATAAAAAACTTTAAAATACATTAAATACTTCTCTGTACTACTAGATGAAATAGAAGAAAGGAACCATCAATTAAAACTTAGAAAAAAAGTGTTTTAAAAATTGCTAATGTCAGAACTCTTAGTACACATATATAAAAGACATTTATTGCTTTCACACCAAGTTTACCTCCAGTTGTTCCTGCTGAATTTCAAGCTCTTTTTTCTTTGAATTGGAAAGTTCCTTCACAGACTGATGAAGTTCTGCCCTTTGCTTCTCAAGTGCCAATATGAGTTGGTTTATCCAAACATTGATATCTCGCTCAACATCTCCAGCAACCCTTTGAACATTGGCTCTAGTTTCAGAAACCTCCACAATTGCTTGCTTAATTTCATCACGTTTAGATTCTGTCTTCTTCAACAGCTCAAGAATGGCACCTTTCTCTTTATCATATGCATCTTTTACAAAAATGTACTGATGTTCCCTGTAAAAGTTGTGTAATATTATGTGTGTAGCATAATTAAGGAAGGGAAAAAAATTTGTTTGTCAAGATCTTAAAAAAGCTTTAACAGACACTTTTACATAATAACATGATGGTCATGACCTTCTAAATTCTCCAAACTTTAATCTTCCTGTATTCTGAAAAATTCATTTAGAAAGGAATCATTGGTCAGGAATCAAGGTTAAATTCTTCAAAACCAAATAGCTCGTGTTACATTGTAATATGTCAAGTGTGGGGATAATACAATTAAATCCATAGGACTGAAAGTGTTCATGAAAGTATGTGACTGTGTAATATTAAACAGTCTATACCTTTTAATACTTTCAAGTGCTTACAAAATTTTAAGTAATGGCTCCTAGCTGTTATTTTCAGAGTCTGCTGGCAAATGGGGCCAATACTTTTGTCTAGCCATTATTTTTTTCTTTTTTGGGGGGAAAGTTTGTAAGAGGGCCAAAAATTTATGTATTAATACTTTCAAGGGGCATGTTACTTTCAGGACGTCTGTACTTTAAAGGAATCCTACGATAACTCCTTCTAACTGTAAACACATAAAATATATAAGACATAATTTCATTTTGTTTTCTCAAAAACTTGTAGTTTTCAAATACATCTTTACTAATTATAAAGATACTCATTTGTTTTTATTTAACAGAATACCATTAATCAGATTATTGTCAGAAGTTTTTGCAGATTTTGCACAAAAAACTGCTTTATTTAATTTTGTTATATTTTTTGTGGTAGCGGTTTTACTCCTAAATTGCTATTATTGGTTTCGGTTTTCAACAAAAACTGTCAGTTTTTCATATTTAAAAACTGAGAAGCTCGAATTTTTTGTGGCTAATGTCTTATATTCTATGCGTTTTTTGGTAAAGTTTAAAATTGTTTGCAGTTTTTAAAAGGCCCTAATTACAACCCCCTCCTTACTGAACAGTACTTCAGCTTGACTTACCGATGATCCACCATTGTACAATCTCGACAAATTGCCTTTTCACAAGTTTGACAATACAACTTTAGCACTTCTTCCTCATGTTTTTCACACATGGAGGGTTTTGCAAGATTGGCAGCAGAACTTGATGCCTTTACTTCCTCCACTGACTTCAATTTGTGACTTTTAGTTCATTTCCCTCGGCGATGTCCTTCAGCACAAAAGTCGCATAAGAAATACGAGCAAACTGAGCAACGAACCTTAGGAGGTTCCCCACTGTCACAATTGTCACACTCAATGGTTGCTGATTGTGTCCCCCCCCGAAGGGCAACAACTGACATAATGTTGTTGACAAAAAAGTTTACTGGCAATTTGTCCAACTGCCCTTCTGGAACCTAAAGAGCAAAGTTAACACATTTAAAGTGAAAAATATATGAGTTTATAAAGAAGGACTAGCAAGACTGAGAAGGCATTATATATATAGGAGCTAGATACTGCATTTATATTGCTCTGACCAACAAACCAAAAGCAACAAAAAAATCACTGACAAAACACCTGATCGAGTCAAGAGATACCAGGAGCATAGTGGGGTGGAAAGAATGTTCTTTTAGGCACCTCTTAAATTTTTATTTATCTATTCATTTGTTTGTTAGTCTGTTTGTTTGTTTGTTCCTTCTTTCATTTGATCGATTATTTATTTATTTATTTAGATTCACTACTCTTGGGTAGGCAGAGAAACCAACAGGTTTTACAACCCAATTATTGGACTCCGAGGGCCTACGGTTTATCGTCCTTACTCAAGAAGATGCAAAGGTCTAACCATTAAATGTAGATGCTACAGCAAGGGCAGCACCTTCTCCTCAGTTGTTTTAAGACCTTGAGTGAAGGTCCAGCACTGGGAATTGAACCCAGGCCTCCCGTACAACAGACTGGCACCTTACCAACTGGGCTAACCATCCATTGTCCCCTTAATAGCATTTTCATTTTTGAGTTGCTGGTCCCTGTACTTGCTCATTAAGATGCCTGATTGAGTTTGAAAATTAATTAACCAGTATTTAAAGGGCCCTAATCTATTTGACCCATGCTTTACATCTCACCTCAGTCTCTGCCCGACATTCTGGACAAGTGATGACACTTCTGCCTTCAGTTTGTTTTTGTATTTTTTCAAGGCACTTTTTGCAGTATGTGTGCAGACAAAGAAGAACTTTTGGATCTTTGAATTGCTCCAAACACACGGCACACTCCAAGTGTTTTTCCAGTGCATTCATTGAACCGGCTGCAGCCATAATACTGTAAGGCTGAAATGAACATTGAACGAAATTACTCGTAAAAAAATTGATAATTGTTCAACCTGGTATGTTTTTAAAGTGCCTATGACTTTATTCAAAATATTTTGTTACAACAGTGAAACCCAGCCTTATGGCTACCTTGTTAATATGGCCACCTGACGTTCACTTTTTTTGGTCAGCTGGTTGAACTAATGGCCATACTTCAAAAAACCTTGTCTGATCCTGACCTTGTTCTGGCCCACTGGTGACCAGATTAACAGGGTCCCACTGTACCTAGGGGGATAGACCTTGCTAAATGAGGAATAGGATCCAGTTTGTTACCATGACAACAAAAACTAGTAGATATTCTGAAAAAACCTAATTATACATCAGCCCGGCATTAGTTTTGCTTAAATTTGTCCTGAGGTTACTATGAATTTGCAGCAGTTAAAAAATTTTGAAAATTTGCCTGTCCATCAAGTGACGCGCCATCAGTTGATTCTTAAAACATTAAATGTTACAACTCAAGAAGTTTTCAACAAAATTTTTGCACCCCTTTTCAATCAAAGTCTTTCCACTGAGGTCTAGTGCAAAAAAGGTAAGTGACTATTGATGGAGTTGCCAATGATTTCTCCTTGATTAGAACCAACACACGGTACAAAGAAAAGAATTTATTTGTTAAATTATCTTTAAGCCCAACAACCCATAATTTCTCCAATCTCGTCGGGTTTCCATCAATTTTTTTATTGTATTTATTTTCATTTTATGACAGCTGATTGATAATTATTAGTATAATGATCAATTACTGAGGAAGGAATAAAATTTGATTGTATCAAAAGTACCAACTGTCAGTTAAATCAATAGCATAATTATAAATTAAAGAAAGACAGACAGTTTGAGCATTTAGTATTTTAACAAAAAATTTACCAAGTCAAAGAAAAGAAAAGATTGGGTAAACTATGAGAAAGTTTCGATTGCTCAATTTCTTTTTGGCAAACAACACTGTGCCTCAATAACTGGTACAAAAACAATGATCAAATGAATTTTTTTTCAATTTTTAATTAATTAATTACAAGATGAACTGGAACACAAAATTCCAATTTAATTCCGGAGAGCACAGATGTCGGTTGGTCGGAAAAAAAAGCAAAATAAAAAAAATTACAAATGTTTTTGCTTTGGCTTTGAATGTCAACAAAAAAAACTTTAATATATCAAACCCTACATCTAGCTATCATTGATCTGTAGCAATTTTTCAAAGTTTGCATTTAAAAAGAGTCAACATATTAAAATTTTAAGTTAATATGTAACCTTGAACAAAGGTCATTCTTAAACAGTAAATCTCAGTGTATCATAGTTTTGGAGTCAGCTTATGCAACAAACACCAACTTTTAAAAAAAGAGAGATCACGAAAAGAGCTCATATTTAGTCTGTGGCATAAATCAAATGTACTGTACAAATAATTTCAACTATGACAAGTACCGACAACGTAAGCTTTTCATGAAATCTGCATGACACTTAAAATTATGGTTAGCCATTAATTAATACGTTATCCATATTTCTGAGAGCTTTCTAATACTTCAATACAAGGCATTGAAAAGATGTGACTTGACTTCCAGCTCACTCATGATCAGGAGATTCTATGCAATTTTTGTTTTTTTGCCGAAACACAAGATTACCTCTCTGCTTTAACTGAGAACGGCCCAGCTCATAGCTTTGTCTCTGAAATCAACATTCAACTCAGGGTGCTTTTCAGCCTATTCAAGTGTCTGAATTCAAATCAACTGCCTTACGAAAATAACTCAGATGATCGCTGACACTGTCATATATATGGTATCTTTCAGTTCAGGCTACTTGTATATTGCATGTTTCAGGGAATTTGCACATTTTGTTAGGTATTTCATTGAGTGTGACCCTCTTGCAGCAGACAAATTCTTCTTCCCTTTTGAAAATGAACAACTTTCAGCTTGAATGCAGCTCATCTATATATAATCACATTGGTTTTTGTTTATAATCAAATTTTAACATGATTGTTTTCCAAGTGTTCAAAATTAAGCCTGGTTTTCTTATAACTGTAAGCACCATGCACAGATCGAGTGTTGCCCATATTCAATTGTTTAACCTTTTGCTTGTAATTTCAATTGTTTTTAAAATGTTTTGAAATTTCAAGTTCAGCTTTTAATGTTGATGTAAAGAATATTTCTTGGTTTCAATTCTAAAAGCTTCCAAAAGGAGGTTTGGCTTATACAAGGTTCAATAAATAAATTGCTTGCATCTCTTTGCAAAAATGCCTTCATATATATAATTCACCGACTTGTGGTACAAGTCAATCTTCTACTATTTTGCCAAATTTTGTTTATACTGGTCAAAATAAACCTGGCATTTTTTGAAAATCAAAACAGTAGGCACCAAATGACGATAAAACATCACACTTAATTGTCTTGACAACATGTGAAAACAAAGAGTTCTGGTGTTGAGCAGTTTTAAAAGTGAATTCTGTCAATTCAAATAAAAAATATACATTTGTAACACTGATATTGTACATCAGACTAAACTTGTCTTTTTATAGTTGCAAGCATTAAAATGGCCATGGGCTGTACGTAAAACTCTACCAACATAGCGCTGTTTTCGTTAACTTTTTAAACAGAATCAATCGGGCGATGATTATTTTTTTTAATTATTAAAATTTTGGTCTGTTTTTTATTTCTTTTGGCTTTCCGTAAAAACTGGGTCAGTCAGGTTGATCGATCTGTGCTCCCAGGAATTAAATTGGTCTGGCCGTACGTAGTTCCAGAAAATATCCAGACCCCTAAGACCCCAATCCCTTCAGATTTTCCATTCACGAGGAAACATTAACCAACTATACCCATCTGGAATAATTTCCAAAAAAAATCCCTTTCCTCTGGAAGTTTTTCTTTTTTTTCATTTAAAGTATTTTAAAGCCTGCACGTCATAAGGCACTAAGCATTCACTTGATTATTTAAATTACGGATGATTTTAAAACTATACAGCAAGTAAAACCGAAAGAAAAAATGAATTTAGTTCCTATTTGTCTTAAAGTGTATATATCGGATGTATGGAGTTTAGAATGTTAGAAAGTTTGTCGAAAAAGATGAAAAATGTCGTTTA
>JAOBAT010004638.1:0-10719 GCA_026413305.1 Hydrozoanthus tunicans
TACCCTTAAATCAGGTTTTGAGAAATTGAGCTCTGAAAATGTGGGGAGGGGTGGGGTAGTGGGTATGTGCCGCCACCTACCATCTCCCCCCACAAAATTGGGTTCCTTAAAAATACCATTATTTTGACTTCTTCCCTAATCAGAGATTAGTGAAGTGCGTTCGATCTTTTCACTCAAGTTTTTGGTCATGTGCACCATGCCACCACGGTCACAATGACATGGAGTCGAGGCATTTAATGCCTATAGGTGCCACCAAGTCAGCCAGACGAGAACCGCTCAAAAACGGAATGCATCAAGCTTGAGCTCACGAGCAACAGCAAGATTCGTCGAACGCAATAAAACAAAAACTACGTTAAGCTTACTCGTGAAATCACTTCTTTTCGCTCGAAGAAAAACTTCATATGTTTCCCAACCATGTAATGTGTTTTGATCTATTCATTTTAACTCTTAAAGGTTCAACGACTGGTTCGAAGTTATTAGGTCGGGCGCCGTTTATCAGGTTTTGGGAAGTGTCAGGATTGATCCTTCATCATATCTCAGCCGAAACATCCAAATGGCGTATTGCTAAATTCAGAGAAATTAGGAGAATTTTGCTTTTCATAATCAGTAGTTTTCTTTTTGATCATTTTTCATGTTTAATTTATTTTGTATGAGTTATAAAAGGAGATGTAAGATGGATGCTGATAAACTAGCTAGGGCTGAACGGATTAAAGGCTGAGAAGCGAAGACTCGAGAGATTGAGTACTCCATGACTATTTTGTTAACGGCACAAGAAGCGAATTACATTTTCATTCCGAAAATACTCAAAGGTTTTTGAATAAGGCGTGACTCAAAGTGGATAAAAAAAGGAAAGATGATCAGAGTATATAGATAAACGGCAATCAACAACCGTTGGATGACTTAAAAGCACAAGTTTCATCGCTGGTTTTGTTTGCTACACCAAAGAAAATCTAAATTATATCATTGTAACTTTTTCACGAGAATCTGCTTATCATTTGATACGAACAACCTTCTGAATTTTCAACGAGCTACGAATATCGCTAATCCGGGCACTTGAATTAATACTGATTTAACTGAGTCACTAAGTCGTGTTCCAGGACATTCTAAAAGTATTTTCTGATTACTGCCGAGGTACTATAAATAGCTATAGATCCTTACTTGAATAACATAGAATCAGTAACCTTGACAAAAGATATAATTACTAATTTCTGAAATTCTGAGTATGATTTGATTTCGCTGTTTCCATGTTTGGCGTTGGAAAAAATCGATTATTTAGACCAAACAAAGCTAAAACTTCTAAGATTTTCAACACCTCAAGCAAGACTGATAAAAGTGAACAGAACCGGTAAAGGACAATAATAAGTAGCAATTACCAATAAAAGCGAGTATTTTAGAAAGTTTTCAAGAAGTGATGTGCGAAAATTTATACGTTTAGTTTTTCCAATATTCAGTTTACGTTGGAGAAAAAACATGCGCAATATATATCGATATATGTCAATGTAAGGGCTCGACAAATTCGAATCGATCACTCGACACTTCTTCATAACCCGCCTAAATGAAGATAATTAATGTTAAATTATCTCAAAGAAGGTGCATACGAATTTACCAACCTGAACCATGAGAATATTTTTGTTTTCCACATATTTTACCGTCGCCTGTAGCTTGCCGTAAGGTGCCACAGAGGTTTTTCGCTTGGCTCTCTTGGCCACTGGAGAAAGATTGAGCGAGTGCGCCCGCCTGTAATGTCCTTGATCCAAGGCCAACTGACCACTATCTTGGTCCGCCTTAGCTCCTAGGAATAAATATCTCCCTTTGCTGTGCATATCTTCGGCCATGTTCGGAGAGGAATACGAACGTAGGAAATTATAATTCGAACCCAGTTTTGGGCTGTTTTGGGAAGGAGTATTTCTACCGTGTTCACTCTCGATGGTTCCCGTACTCTCATTATCTTCGTCAGTGACCGAGCAAATCGCGTATGGCGGGATTACAAATTTTGGCGGTTCGGCGGGTGTAATACATTTGTACTGATGAGATTTCCTTCCAGCCTGGCTCTTACATTGTTGTTTGTTCAAATACCGTTTGTAATACCATAGACCTGCCACCGCTACAATGATGAAGGCTGCTAGAAATCCAAGTCCAATTGAAGCCAGAACGGGCCACTTTTCCTCCATAAATGTTGGTCGAAATCCTTGGTTTGTTTATTTAGTGTATAGTATACTTCCTTGTCCCGCAGTTTTGAGAAAGCGGCTTAAAATCCACGGCTTAAAGCCGACAATGTACTTTGTTTCTGTAGAGTACCTATTTTCTTTCAAAACAAAGAATAAAAATTACTGTTTAAGTAAAATAAACAGCAAATTCAATCGGGGAATTTCAATCTTACTCGACCAGGGAGCTAGAAATATCCAAATACTTGTACGAGTCACGAGGCAGTGCGGTGAAAATATCTACAAAGCTAACATATACAGTAGCTATCGAAAAACAAGATTGAGAATTGTTTTTACCTTGATTTTCCAAAATGGGTTCCGGGGAGAAGTTTTTCCTACAGTCAAGATGTGAGTCAAGGTAAAGCCGAGGAATGGGAAGCGCGTTAATTCGTGTTCTGAAAATAAGTGTCAATGGTAAATACTGTCATGTATTAACCAGCCTTTGTCAGTAGCATGAGGTCAAAAGCACTCGATCAAGTTTCAAACTTATAAAACAAAAACCATTAACAATACTATGCTAGAATAAGAAGTAACTGTTGAGTTAAGCCATTGCTAGGTATTTTGACCCGTCGTGATAATACGAATGCCTGTCAACCCACGAGTCTACTTATCTTAAATGCTTTTAATAAAGATATAAAAAACGAAGTTCCGAAGGGTTCGAGATGGTTGACGTCACGCTTTCTCATCTGACACGTTCACCTGTTATAAATTTCAACGAAAGACCTTTACTTATTAAAGTGACCAAAGGAATGTTCAGATCTTCCAAAATCAAATTGAATCACTAATTGAGACAAACTGTAACTACACGCTTTTTGCAAACAACGAGGCTCAAATTTGCTTCAAAATGGCAAAAATTTAGCAAAGAACAATTAATTGATGCAAATGGACTACAAGCTGTTATTGAAAAAAAAAAACGTAATTTACGCACCACATGCACGTCATTATATTTACATGTCAGTGGCGTTTCATTGCGATAAATGCAAATGTGACACTAGTGAATAAACCGTGTAGACGGTACATAATTTCATTTTTTTAAAAAACCCATAAATGTACTGTTTTATTACTACGAAAATGCATGACACTTCAGAAGGGAATGTATGAAATAAATTGTTGCTGTACAAATAGATTTTAAACCTTTAAATTAGTTGATAAAACAAAGTTCAGCAATAAAGCAACCACAGAAACAATAAAGGATAATTCAAGAACAATATTAATCGACGCTGAAATTGTGAAAAAAATTAGAGCAACGAGCCGGGGGAACACGGGGGTTTGATGCTCCCGCGGACAAAATGTAAGAATGAAGGATGTTGAAAGCAAAACTTTTGCGTTTGCAACACAAGTACAGACGTTCCTCTTTAATAATAGCAATTATTCAGTTTCCTCTGTACACCGGAAGTGAAATAAATGTTATTAAATTCGTTCATCTTACGTTCTGCTCCTTTTTATGCCCCCCTCCCCTCCCAGGGGGATACTCTTAAATTTTGGCTATACGGGCATGTGCCGCTGGAAAGGGTGTAGTTTGTTTTAAGGCCATTTTCTCTGGGATAGGGTGTATGTACTAATCATAGGAAATTGGTCTAGAATCAAAGTATGAAATCAAGAACAATTGAGGGTTTTATACCCGAGGTTTTATAGGTGGTACTCTAGAATAGGGTCACTGAAATTTGCAAAATTTACTTTGATAACGGGTAGGAATTTCGCGAACCAAGCAGCACATTCTCGTCCAAACTGCATTGGAGTATCCCCCCCCCCTTTTTTTTTTATAAATATTGCATGCCTTTTCACATTTTTCAGAAATCTTGGTTTTGAGTTTCTTGATATAGGATTTTGTAACGATTGGCTGTGGTATTTCTTTACCATTACTTGACAGCTTGTGAAACCAATGCTAATGATTTTACAAAGACCGCAGAGCATATTACGGGGGGCCAAACTCGCGCAAAGCACAACTCAACGAGCGCCAAAGGCGCGAACTATCTCAGTGGGGCCAGGGGTATGCTGCCCGGAAAAATTTGTAATCTCAAACTTATTTCTACTGAGATTGCTGAAAATACGGAAATTTCTATCAGTCCATTTCATCGTCAAATAAACAGTCGCTTAAGTTGTTTGCATGTTCAACTCGCCAGAAAAGACCATGTTTTCGTCCCCCCATGTCGGGCTCTCGATCTATGTAAATTTTCTATCTCTCCAGAAGTAGGTGAATAATAAGTTTTGAAGACAAGAATTTAAATAATTAGGTCGAAGGAGTAGGTGATATAGCTAAAGCCGGTGCGTTTCTCTGACTTTGAAATATACTCGTTTTTTTTAATGAAGCACTGCAGCAAGTTTTGGCCGAGGCCGGAGGGTCCTTAAACTTTTTTGCGATTTCAGCCTCAATTAGTTGTTCATTAATTGTTCTTAATTCCTGACATTTCCAAACAGTGGATTATTTGCCCGGAATAATAAGTGTTAAATACATGTTTGTTATTCCTTATAGCAGTGTGCAGGCGATAAATAGCGAATATATACTTCATGGAAATGCGGTTTTGACTCACTTCTCAATCTGTGTAAAAGGATTAAACAAAGTTAAAATTCTTTTAGTTGTTTGATAAAAGTTTCAGCGTTGTAATTATTCATAGCTTGTTCTTAAATTGTTGCCAATCTCGGTCAGCGTGCTCTATTTATAAATTTTGTTCTTGTAACCGAAAGCATGTAATACTTTAATAGCAGTTATAAAAGTTGTTATAGAGCATATAATAATCAAACTGTATATTGTTCACTGCATTAGAAAACAGGAAACACCAAATATTGAGAGAAAAACAGAAAATAATCCACTCATCGTCTTGTTCAGTAACTGATAAGTACCAACTTTGTGAATTACTTTTCTAAATACGACCCCATCAATAAAAACACAAGTAGTTTTCTTCGTATCAGTTGAGAAATTAGAGGATTCACTCAGAGACCGTCTAAAAAATATTCTCCGGTTCTTTTTAACTTTATAGTACGAGATATTTTATTATCAAAAGCCTTCTAGTTAGTTTCAACGTCTACTTGAGTACTTAAATTTTCAGGCTTGAATCAAATTTTAAACTTTACTCACCAATAAGTCTGGTCCAAGCCTCTCGAGGGTCTAATCGAGTCTGATTACATAACCTCACTGTTTCTCGGCGATAATTTATTAAAGTACAAACCCCAACTCATTGTTTTGACTTTCAGCTTCATCATTTGGTTCGCATAAAGTGAGTGTTCAAATCTTTATCAATAAAATATTACACTTAATGAGTTGAAATCGATACAGACATCAACGCCGCGCGTCGCTTCGCTACAGCGCGTTTTGCGACGGTTTTAATTCAAATGGATGCGTCAGTATTCAAATTCACAAAGGAAAAGCAAACTTTGTTGATTTTAGACAAAAGGCTCTTAAAAGGTTGAGTAACTAATTAAATTTGCAAAACTTTGTTTGTGACAGCTAGTTCTTGTAACTTCATTTCAACTTTATTTTCAGGTTTTCTAGATCTTTTCGAAAGAATTGCCTTTTGTACTAAAACGTAGCTCGCAAGCTACAAAAAAACTGTTGGAAATTGCTTGGAAACAAATTGTCGACTGAAAAAGTGATTTAACTTCGGCTTCCATCGATGTACTTATAACTTTGAGTTTGACACTGGCGACGGAACTGCTGTGCCTGGGGGGGGAATTCCCAACTCCTCCCCCCCGGTTGCTGCGGTTGAGATCTTTTAAAAAAAAAACATTTTTTTTTTCATCAAAATGGACAAGAATAATCGGAACAAGTTTGTTTTCATCAAAATGGACAAGAATAATCGGAACAAGTTGGGTTAAATGTCTTGCTCAAGGGCACAAGGAGATCAGGGCTGGCCGGGGCTCGAACGTAATTGCGACCAGCAAAACTGAAGAAAACACCCTTTTTAAATTTTTTCTTTCGACTGATCATGATCTTCTGATGCAACGTTAGCAAGTTTGATCTCACTCGCTCTTGCATCTATTTATATCTGTTTATTCATCTCTTGCATGTATTTAATTTAATTTTTGCGCTCCATTTCGTATACGAAGGGAGAAACTCGACATTTCTAATTATTTACCAATAATTGGTTCCTTTTGAATGCCGTTACCGACAGACGTATCATAAATATTTAGCCTTCAGAATCGGTTAGTTCTTTTCTTAAGCATCTAAAATCTGATATATAAAGTCTTATGGTATATTAATTGAATAAAGATTATTAATACAAAATTTTCGGTAATGATGAAAAACCATACCTGAAGAAGGCTAGTATGGCTAGCCGAAATATTGTGTGAGAAAAACTTAAACTCTGCGTTGTATTGGCTATTCTTTTTCGTTTACATTTATCTTCGTGAGCCCAATTCGATCACTTCAGTGATCCAACGCATACCAGCGGAATTGTTGTACCGTGGCTATTCATTTTTTGAAAAAATGATGACAACGATGGTAATGAAGAGGATGATGATGATGACGATAACGATGATGATGATAGTAGTATTAGTGGTAATTTTGATGATAACTGTGATGTTAACAATGAGGGTGGTCGTAATAGAGTTGATTATAGTGGTGGTCATGGTGATGATGATGATGATGATAACAAGGGTGATGATAATGGTGGTCGCAATAAAGACAATAATCATTTGGTGATTATAGTGATGATGATGGTGGTGGTCGTGGTAGTAACAGTAGAGGTGATTGTGATGTTAACTATAGTGATAATGATAGTGATAGTGGTGACGACAATAATGGTAATAAAAATGATAGTAATTATGATGCTAAGTAGTGATGATGAAGAAGGTGATTATGATAGTTATAGGTGAGTCTCAGCTGACGTCATTGTTTACATTCTGCTTCATTAGCATACGTAGGAAATACACAGATAAACAACAACTGACTTTAAAACTCGAGAATCCTTATCAAAATTAGCCGAACTTTTGGTTCAGTATAAGTGTAGTTACCACTCAAAAAAAGCAAAACAGCTGGAGGCAAGAACGATTATGAGCCATACATTCTTCGTACAATTTCGAATTCCAATTTTTAAAATCATATCTCGGAAAGGTTTTTCAGCATATCAATCTCACATTTTCAGAGAAAGTTTGTTCTGCAAAAACATTTCATAATTCAGAAGCTTTGTTTCTGTAGCTGAATTAAAGAGAAGACTGTGTACATGCACATGCTAATGAGGCAAAAAATGAAAACAAAAATTCGCCTATAATACATTATCACATGGGGTCAAGTAAAATTAACAGTAAATTTCATGAGTGTTCTCATTTTTTTCCAAAATTGCCTGATTCGCTTCGCGACGAGGGTAATTTGGAAAAAAATTGAAAATATAAGTGATATTAGTCCTAAATTTTACGAGGAATTAACCAGGTTTACATCTTCATTACGTACATTGAGGACAAAACAAGAATGAAGTTCAGTGTTCAGTGGTAAAGTTTGGAAAAACAAAAATCGGATGTTCTTGGAATCAGCTTTTTATTCCTTCAAAATAAAAAACTGGCAAGCAAGGAATTCAAAAAAAGATATCATGGAAAAAGTGACATATGTACAACAATATAACACAACACTCGAGATTTATGATTTTAGTTAAAGAGGGAGAATAGTTCCAAAATTGTTCTTTAAAAAATTAAGCTAGGCTGAACGACACGCATAACAAGAAGATTTTGTTGCTTTGGTTGATAAAATGGACGAGCTCGTTCGCGACATGTGGCTGTTTTTTTTTTTTGCAATTAAACTGGCGTTAAGGGGTCAAAATATTTTGTGCAAATACTCTCAAAAAACTGCAGCTTTAAGCTTACCTGAGTAATTAAAGTTTAGCAAGTACAAAAATCCATGGCATTGGTCGGTATCTGCACTCACTATGCTAGGCCAGAATTTAAAACCACGATACAAAATCAATCAACGGCGCAAAACAATTCTGTGGCTAAACGGCCTAAGAACAAAACTTTTTGCATGAAGTTGAATATTTGATTTTAGTTTCGAATTCCTTACTCGCGTAACAATTGACAAACAATATCTATTTTAGTATTTACTTTTATTGTTTTGAAGGTCAATATCATAAAAACAAACAGAATTTGTCAATGAGCTTAACGTTTAAAATTACAGTCAAATACTATCCATTCTGATATCAAAAACTAATGCCTTGTTTGATGTGATAACTTCAATTCGTCTTTCTCACAAGCTACGTTGAACAAGAGAAGCAACTTTGCCACTTCTATAAAGTTTGTCCGTGAAATTCAACCAGTGAGCGCCCTTCAGAAAGCCGAGTTTACGTAACACAACTATTCCACGTCTACCCCCACTGAGTTTACGTAATTTGTTTCATCTTTTAGAGTTGACATACTTAAAACTGTTACGCCTCTTTAACGGCTTTGCCTCAGTTCAAAACTAAATGTTAATTTTTCCGTAGGTGCGAAGGCGTAAAATAGAAACCAGGCCAACAAAGAAACTGTCAGAATTGCAACCACTATAAAAGTCCGGGAAAATATTGCTTTAGTTTCAGTGGTTTTTTTTCCTTTTGCCTTAATTTCGACTGCCTGTGGATGTTACTGAGTTTCCGTCTAGCGAAACTGTCCAAGTGGAACAAGTGTTAGTTTCGAAACTCTAAGATTATGCAACAGTCATAAACTGTGCAGTCAGAGTTGTCGCTATTGTCAAACACTTTTCACACATTTCCTCTGTAAACGAAACCTAATTTAATCTTTATTTTCCAGACTCGACTGTAGTTTTTTTTACTACTTCAGACATGGAGAACAAGGGGTCTAAAATTGTACATAAGTTTGAAGTTTGAAATGTTGTTGATCTCCCTCCCCCTCCCCTCCCCCACAATAAAAAAATCAATATAGTTATATACCTGTGTTGCATACAATTAGCTTGGTTTGTTTAACGCGAGGACAACGTTGAAGTTCTTCCTACTTAATTGTAACTCTTCTCTTACTTTAATGGAGTGTTGTTCTACTCTATTTTATACGCTTTGCTTTTCAGATCGCACTTGAATCTGTATATTAAAAGCAATTAAGGATCACCAACTTTCGCACACATTCATGAGTGTAATATTCATAAACCACACCGGAAATGATATGTATGCGTTTTCATTAGCAGTGATCGCAAAATTTAGATTTTTTTCAGAATCATTAACAACTAGTATAATATCTCAGGGTTTGCCCTTAACTCAACTTTTTACTGTAGAAATAAACAATATTTACAATCTGCAACATAGATTGCGCTCTTTTTGTCTTTTCCGTAACAGAAACTTTTCTTCTTTACTCTTTGCTGTCAGATGGAACGTACGGCATGAGTTTCTTCATCGAAGTATTTTTACTCTTAAAAAAAATGCTTAAACAACTTCCCGAACCATCAAAGGGAGGGTTCCTCGGCCTCAAACAGCTGCCATCTTAAAGAATTCAAATTTTGAACCAAGAGCCGGCTCAATTTATCAGTCTGAGTAGTAAAAAAACTGAAAATTCATTAATGCGTTAAAGACTAAACATTAGTAAAAAATTCATATGGTCGTTAAAAAAAACGTAAGCAAAGTTCGTTTCGTTTTTTGTTTTATAAGAAATATTGTTGAAGCTTTGTAGCTTTCAAAGCAGTTTTTGCTCGTTACAACATATTAATTAGGAAACGTGTGTTTCGTCGAGGCTTCTCTAGAATAAAAGATAAAGTGAAGCTGAATAAAACCTTTCTTGAGCCAATGCAAGTGGCCGTTTAGGCCGGTTCTTCTCTCCGGTTTCCGTAGATTCTTTCTTTCGTGTTTCACTTCGCTGCTTTCGCACCAAATTTTGGGGCTCTTTGAAGTATTCTTGCTGAAGCCATTGTTCTTTGCTTTAGGGACCAGTCATTATTTATCGCCTGGGGGGGGGGTCGGAGGAATTGGGGCTAAACAAGGCGAAATTTAGCCGCTCCCCCCTTTAAGTGTTATTTCATTGAAGTGATCTGCCCTTGTAACTATTGATAATTTTGGTGATCCCCCCCAATGTCTTTCGACGTGTATATTAGTATACAGTTTAACGAAGTTATCATTGCGCAGTCTTTAGAAGTGACTGATCCGTGTCTTATTCTAGTCTAGATCTCGATATGTAAAATGCCAATTGGTAACCAGTAATCTATAACAATCCTAAGTGCTACAAATCTGAAAAGTTATATTTTAAGAGAGCCAAACAACAGTGTACCAAGTGAACTCTCTTAAGGATGTCAGATATAGCGCTAATTCAGCCATCTGGAAGGATTAGCAACGGCCTCTGTTCCAGTCCCTCTTCCAGTTTGATCTGTAGTGTAATACGTTAGCCTTTGTAGTTTTGTTCACTTTTCTTGGGTGTGCTTTTATTCTGTTTTTTTTTTTTTTTTTTATTGTTTTCCTCATATTTTACTTCTCACTCAGTGTGCTTGAACTGTGACCTCAGGTATTTCGTCATCTGGAACAAAAGTTAAAACTGGCTTATGGACAGTTGACTTTTCATTGAGATCAGCAATGACAAGGTCATCTTCGCTATTCTCCTCGTCATCTGATTCAGTATCTGA
>JAOBAT010004660.1:0-10717 GCA_026413305.1 Hydrozoanthus tunicans
CCCCCCCCCCCCCCCCCCCCCCCCCCCCCCCCCCCCCCCCCCCCCCCCCCCCCACGCTGCCAAAATAAAAGTAAGGGTGTGTAGCCGGCTTCCCAAAACTCTTACCCTACCCATGACCAAAATCTGCGATTTTCCTTACCCTGTTTATGGCCTGAGTGGGGTATGATGAATAATCAATTCTAAGTGGCTTCTTCTAAAAGCAAGAATTCAAGACTGGGTGTAAAAACTGATACCCTAATTATGAGCAAAAACGGTGGCAAAATGGCCAAATCGATACCCTACTTATGACCGAACCGTTTGGGGCCGCACATACCTATATAGCCATGTAAGGAAGCACCCCCCGCCACAAGCGTTTATCGAGACTTGAACGCGCAAGCAAAAAAAGAGCCTCCCGCTCCCTCTCCCGTAAAAAAACAGTCGCTATGCAGGCTATAGCGCGCTAGCCCGTCGTTGTTTTTGGGCTGTTGATTATGGTTTGTTTCTGAAACTGGATGCGATCTTAAAGGACTCTATTAGATCATGTTCATATCAGCAGCTCAAATATGATAATTTTGCGCATATAACAAATTCCAAGCAATTGATTTTGATCAGTTTTTTTTGTTTGATATTCCCGTGCGCCGCTATTTTGATTCGTGACGTAACTTGGTTGCAGTGCCAGTCTCCACTCGCGATGAATACAATAGCAATGGACGAGAGGGGGACTGGCACTGCAACACGTAACGTCATAATTCAAAATGGCGCCAGGCGGGAAATTCAAACTGTAAAACTGATGAAAACAAATTTGCTTGGCGTTTGATATATGCACAAACATATCAAACTTGTGCTGTTGATATGGACACAGACTCAATAAAAATTTCATTTGAGACAAATAACGTTTTACAGTGGAGGATTCCTTTCAATCAAAATCACCTGCAAATCCGTCGTTTTTGTATCCCTAAAAAGAGAAAAACTTGGGTGGCATTGTCGTTTGTATGAAACATTTTTTTATAAAATTAAAAAACCTCCTTATCACCGCTGGTGCTATTATGTGAGTCTAACAAAAAAACAACGGAGTGCAGCTGAATCAAACACAAATAACGGAATGTTTTCCACTTCTTACGAAAGAACTATGTTTTCAAAATAAACAAAAAAGAAAAAGCAACAAAGGCCCTCCCTCGAAGCATATTTGTATGTTAAAAAGAAATATCTGATCTACTAACTCAACTTTTTTTTTCTTAAATCAAATTAAATTTATACTTCAATACGAAGGAAGGTTCCCCAAATCTGAAATGATAATCTTGGTGGTCAACGCCACAAATAGCATTTATAGTGGAAAGCATGACAAACAGTTGAATTGAAGGCTTGCTAAATATGAAGTTTCGAATTTCTTGGCTCCGGAAATACGTTAACTTTTTTTTATCAATCCAAATAAATTTTGTCAAGAAGCACTGATTCTCCGCAAATTGATTGGTTGGGCTATAGCCCATCCAGACTCATAGCTCCGCCGGCGGTCCCTTGGACCCGATACCCGACGACTGAAATATTTGCTCCCCCCCCAAAAAAAGTTCTTAGTTTGGATGGCACATCGCGTGCTTTCCAACAACTTTCCCCTTTTTTTAAATTCAATTTTCAATTGGTAAACGCCTGACAAGATAGCCAGGTTCCGTATAATTATTTTGGTTACCCTATATTCTCAAAAGTACTTAAAATAAATATACATGCACCTTTAAGATTTGTCTGTGGCTAGGGTATACACGTGACGTTATGGCGCTACATTTGTGGCAGAGCGCAAAGGGAAAAAAACGTTTAATAAGTAAAAAGGCAAACGGCAGTGCAAGGATTTTTTGTACGACCGTGCGAGGGCCTAGCGTCTGGGGAAAAAGCCACAGCTAGCAAGAGTGTCTGTGGCGCGAATTATCACGAAACGCTCAACTTCTGCCACGCTAGTCTGTCGTCGCACTCAGTTTAAACGCAGGAGCGTCCAGTCTTGCTTGAATGGTTAATATATCAACGAGATTATGTGTCGTTTTTGAGGTTGCTAGCGCATGTTTGTTTTTTCGTTGTTTGTATCGCTACTATTAAAATCAACCTTGAAAACATAAAGCCAAGCGCCATATCTAGAGTATAAACATAAGTATAGAACATTTCGGCTTACAATCAATAACTTGACGTTTGAGTGTTTATGTGTTACTATCTGTCACCAGTCATGACCGCGAGGTCACGATTTCTCTGCAACTGCGGTTGGAAGTCTAGCTAAATTTCAACAATAACGCATATTTCACAACATTGTCAACAGTTGAATAAAAGTGAACTGAAAGTAACATACGACAAAACGTCGGGTTACTTTATTCTGGCTTCGACAAATGCAGATTTGAAAATTACAGATACTTTGAATTTTTCACTTGCTGACATTTTGGTTGAGTCAGCGGCGGTGCAAAAACTTTCTTTTGAAAGAATGATCTAGTAGAAATGACTTTGGGTGTGTCGTATGACCAAATTATTATGTATACTGAATAAATATTTGTTCTTCTCCTCAAATCCACAATTCCAGCTCTAATGCATTTAATGGTCTTTAGATTGCTTTAAGATGAGCAAGTTTCATTCGATAACGCTCGCTCTAATAACCAACGCACTTGAGAAGATAGCAGCGAAGTAAAGCTACTACATTGATTTAAAATCCTGGCAACATCTAGCAAAGAAAATACAGACTTTGATCCGATTATTCTGAAAAATCCGAGTAATAAAGCAGGGCTGTGAAACCTTTGATTAAGTTAGCGTCCGATGGTTTGGGAGCTGAATAAATTAGCTGGAACAATGCTTCGACGATAACAATGCAATGAAAACTTAATAAAGATTCACTTGTTTTTATAGAAAGAGTTTAAATATATTGTTGATCTTGCGTCTTCAGTAATCTCTCGTCGGCGAGTTTCTGTTAATCGCCATTCTCAGCTTGACGCTCACAGCTTTCCGAAAATAAAAGGCGATTGTCTGAGATGCACTTTTTTTTTCTCGATGATATCTTCCGGCACGGGCGTATTGTATCTCGGAACAGATCAGTAATGCAGTCAATGCCCTAATAGCTAAATGATGTGAATTCGCATACTTCAAAGATACTTTTTGACGACTTCGACGCCTCTGCACCACAAGTGACAGCCAAGAAACTCGTCTTCATTTGCCGCTCAAAAGAAAGGCTCAATCAACAGAATTGCGAATTTGTTGTTTTCGAATATGTATAAAGCAGATGATATTTCTCCTTTGACACTGCACTAAGGAGCTTACTCAAAATCATTGTTTAACGTAATTAAATTTAGGCGTTCTGTGATTTTGGCGCCAATGAAAGTCAAAACAAGTGTAGAATTGAAAAGATCAACGTAATTCTCTGGTTTGTCAGTCTCAAAGTCAAAGAAAGACCTTAATTCGGTTTTATTAAAAATGACCTCAAGTGGTTGTTATGTAAAAGACGCTTATATTCGCGGCTGTCCAAAGTGATTGCGTCGTTTGGCTTATTAAATATAAAAACCACAAAATGTAACATGTTAAAGATTTTTATCAAAAAACAAAAACACAAGGCCACTCCTGTTTTTGGCACTTAAGAAAACAATTCTCGAAACGAACTATACCATCGTTGTTTTTGTTATTGCCACACCAATAAAAGATACTCTTTAACAAAAAGAGAAAGAACTCTTGCTCCATTGAATGATTCGCAAAGATGCACCGTAAAACAATCAAGAATGCTGTCAAACTTAAAAATTAGGCTTCTAAGTGGAAACTGTTCGCCTCAATCGGCGAGCCGGCGGGAAGTGTCCCAGTCGGTTATCAATAGACTTTCTGTTTCGTTTCATACTGTTCGCCGATCATATCTTGAGCTGATGAAGAATACTCAGTGTTTTGTCTTGACTAGGCCAGTTATATCCGATCTATCGACGACTTAACAAGGCGAAGCAAGTTCTACTCGGCATCATCAACCTTTTTTGAACATATATATAAGCAATTAGAAGAAAGAAAATGACTTTTGCTCCGACGCAACGTTTTTCGCAACGAAGAGTTAGTGAAATCGAGATGTTCGCGGCATATCTTAATTTCTATCATGCTCTTCTGAAATCAGCTACCTTGTGATGTTTATCACAAACAGAGACCGCCGATAAAATATTCAAGACTAATTGATCAGCTGGTTACAGTTTCCTCATTTTTTAGGTCTTTCAGGCCTGTCCACCGCACAAGCGCGTTTTCTTTTGAAACCGAAACCACAACAATTTAAAAATTCTTTCGAAAGTGGATCCAAATGAAAACTCTTCGCGTACGCGCGTGGACAATCGAAAACACAACGAAATGTTTGCTCAAAAAAGATCTTTCTAGTATGTCAGTTATCAGTTTCCCAGTCTATGCATCAAATACCTTTGCCACATTAAATTCGTTTGTAACCGTAAGGAGCAATTCTGGCTCATCATCATCTGTCTAGGTAAATGCTGTCGGAGTTTATGACAACGGTACTAGTATGGATCCACATCGATATCGATCAAGCGTTTTCAATGTCACCGAAAATGAACCGAAATGAAAAGACATTAGTGTGCCGGACGAGGCCCCAGTTTCGGTCAGTTATTATCATCTAATTTCTCCTTATGTAACACATACAAAATAAGATATTTGGTAAGGAGAAAATGAAAACTAATCAACGAAAGTAAATTACTAAAGATGAAAATTAATTTGTTCAATAAAAACTGGAAAGAAATGGGGGAATATTTCCTTTTATAAGAATATATTTGATTTATAAGAATATTGAGGCCGAGATATTTACGATATTTTAAGAATATTTTAAGAATCAACTTGAGGCTGAAATTGTGAAAAGAATATTAACTATTTCGTGCTATAACAAATATGTAAATACAATACAATGATGTGTTTCTTACCGAAGTTCGTCTTTAAACGGCACAACTAATTACCAAGAATCGAAACATTCTTCACTATCTTTAGCCGAATGCTAAATGATGGGCGATTCATGTCATGTACTCGTGCAGTACAAAATATTTTTAAGGAAAAAAATAAGGCAAAACCGCAAAAAGCTATATAAATCACTGAAGAAAATTGCAAGAAATTTTTCAGTCTAAAATCGGCGCCTGGGTCGGAAAAACACTGTTCTTGTAAATGAGAAAGCCGGGTGCATAGTGAACTTGGACTGAAAGGGATTTAGTTGGGTGCTTTTTTAATCTAACAGGGAAAATGTGTATTTGCAATTGATTAACAGAAGATCAGCACTCGTACGTCATTTTACTTTTTGCTGCTGCGAAGACGTGCTTCATGGATGTTGCTCGGCGCCATTCTACAGCTATGATTCGAACTTCGCAAGCGCTTGTAAGTGTGATGTACCTGAAACCACCAGAAAAACCACAATGGCTGAAAGAGCTTCTTGTTTCTTTGTTTGTCGGCGTCGGATTAAAATAATTTCACGTTTTTGCTGGACGAATAGCCTTATTAGCTGTTTTCACATTGGAGGGGAGATAAATCGTGTGGACGGACAAGTCGTCTGACGATTTGTTCGTCCAGTGAGGCGAACAAAATAATCGTCTTGTGTTAAAATGACCGTCAAAAACTTACATCACGTCGCCATATGCTAGTGCCATTTTCTTTCTTCGATTGTTTGTACGACAGTTGTGAATTTTGGTCGGTTTGTTCGTCTTGACGCAAGTCGTCCACAAAAAATCGTCTGAAAAGACGAACAAAAAAAACGGATCGACAAATTCAATTCAGACGACTTGTTCGTCCAGAAAGTTCCGTGTCCGTCTCGCATCACATTCAGGACGACTTACAAGTCCGTCCTTTAAATTCATACTGGACACGTATAATTAGTTTTAATAAAATATATGTCGGCGAGTTAGTGCAACAGAAGTCGATCGAGAGTTTTAATCGTCGCCGATGGAATTTATGAAGATGCCGACGTTTCGAGTGTTTGCCCTTCGTCGGCACAGCCTTGCTTGATTGGTAGATTAGATACACATGCGCAGACGTAGCAAGCGATCGAGCATAGGCTGCAAACATGCTCTCTCCCTTTCAAGTTTGCCCTCATTTACATGAAGCCAGGCAAGCGCGAAGGGCCGTGAATCTAACTCGGAAGAATGGGTCCAACTCATGTGTTTATAGGATAAAGAACACGCCAAAAGCTGAAGATCGGCCTAGAATTGTTTTTTGTTACAGTACGACAAAACTAAAATTTTTCTTCTTATCGCAGACAAGTCATCAAACATCTTCAAAGTATTTTTTGTTTCCATTTCTTAGTTGATAATTCTAACAGTACAGTAATACATAAATTTTTTCATCCAATGAACCAGCATCAAAGTCAACTCTTCTAAGTAGGAAACAAAATTTAATTGTGACAGTTCCTTTTAACCGTTTAGTGCTCATTTCCAAACGTCATTATCTTATAATGCGACCAAACTATTGCGCTTATGGGATCTGGCTATAATGATGAAAACTCAGCAGTGTTGCGCATGCGTGCTAAAGTTATAGAATGAGCCAGTTAAATGGTATTAAGGCTTAATTGGTCAGAAAAAACTAAAGCTTGTACTTAGCCCTACACTACAGTCAAACTTTAGTTACTTCTGACCCGTATTTTACTGGCTAGCTGTGTGACAGACAAGACGATGTGTTAAAAGACGTTATATCTGAACTAATGAAAAGTTTGCCGCTTGTATATCGATAAAAAACAGTCTTTACGCTTTACAACCAAATTTTCAATCAGATTCGATACAACTTTTATCATTATGAATAGCCGGTGCAGTGGCCGAGCACTTGGCGTGTTTGACTCGTAACTGATCCCTGTCAGACCAATGTGTTGTGTGTTCTTAAGCAAGACACCTGACTTGTTTCAGTCGACGCGTGCCAGTTCTGCTGGGGGCTAACTTGCGACAAATCAGTGTTCTAGTTCAGGGGAAATCAAAAAGTGCATACGAAGTGAAAAATTTTATTATTTCAGTGGAAAGGATCATTCCTGGTTCTCGAGATATCAACATTTAAAAATTGCATCTGATGAAGTCACGAGCGGTTCCCAGAAATTTGCATTTTTCTAAAATCGCCTACAAATCCCTAAAATTTGGGTGGGTTTGAGCCAGACTTGGACTGATGATCCATCTGCCTCGGATACATCAATAATCCAACTTTAGCTAAAATACACCCAAGTGTTACGGATTGGCAGCAGATTTTGAAGAAATGCAAATTTGTCAGAACCACTCAAGACGTCATCAGATGAAAATTTTTAAACGTAAATATCTCATGAACCAGGAACGATTTTAGCACAAATTTTTCACTGTTTTCCCTCATTTAGCAAGGTCTTTCCACGGAAGTAATAAAATTTTTCACTTTGTATGCACTTTAACACAACAGAAACTAGAGATAAGCGCCGGCCTATAATAAATTGGCCTTTCGGTTGCTCGACAAAAGATTTAATGTTAGTATTATTACGGTCACTGCTTGCCTTTCATACATGTGCAACTGATGGTCCCGCCAGTTTTTCTGTTCCTAAATCACACCCAACTCGGTAACAATACAAATCAAATACTTTTTATTTTAAATCGTTACAGTTGGGAGAAAAAAGATGTTGATAAAAGGCAAGAGTAAGGGGGCAAAGTTCATCTTTGTTTTCTTGGCGATTTAGGAGTTCTTTTACGACTTCTTCTGCCGGACTGTTATGTCCCCGTCAAGACTTGTATTCTTTGTCGCTGCAATCTGTTAAACGTGAGGATAAATATTATTCTACATTTCTTTATCAATTAGCCCTCTCAACAGTCGTACTATTTTTACCCGAAGGAGATAGTAGATACTACTGAATACAAGCATCTAACACTGATGACTTTCTAGGAAACAATCCCTAGACCCCGCTTGGGCATAAAACTAAACTTATCTAAAATCTTGACTCCAAACTTAACCCAAGGGAGGGGTATGTTAAGCCCTGAGCCCTGTAAATCAGTTCTTAGAGCTGGACGAAAAAACCAGCATTTTACAAGCTTTGCGCTTGCGCAGTGAATTAAGTGGCATGGTTGACTTACCTCGATAACCTTCGCCATTCTGACATCGCGGTTATGTGTGACAAAGCTGGTCGCCCTTGGGGGTATCCTAGGGGCGTTTGCTGTCACGCGACCCGTCCGACCTACGCGGTGAATGTAATCAACCATGGTCGTAGGAAAGTCAAAATTGATCACGTGGGACACCTACAATAGTAACGGTGTTCTTGAGTATGCCTGATCTATTAAACAACTATCCCAAGAAGGGGAGGGGCCGGAATAGCGGTGGATATACTCCCTGAGGGGAATAATTGTTTTAGTATTTACCAGAATATAGGGATAATATACACTTCATTTTTCAAAGAAAGGACAAAATTGAAGTTTTTTTCTATTTCTTTTTGAAAGAAAAAATTTTGTCCTAACCATGAAAACCAAAAAGCCAAACCTTGTTGTCCTCTTCGTGTTTTCTGGAATTGGTTTCGTCTATAACTAATGGGTAACGCGACGCCATTTTGACTATCGTCTCAAAATCAAAGTCATGGATATTGCGAGATACGGGAGCCAATCAGAGCGCGCGAAAATGGATATTGGTTGCTTTGGTTAATACTAAAAAGAACTAAGAACTATTATTGTTAAAGCTTAAGAAGAGGGCGCCTACATGGTTCGCTGACGAGCGTAAAGACAAGCTGTCATTCAGTCTACACCATCGCCTGATGAAGACTAGTAGCAGCAGTCGAAACGTCCTGCTCATCTAGTTATGAACTTAAATGACTTGCTTAAGTCTCATTTTGTTAACTTATATTAATATTATTGATCTTATAATTATTTCCATTTGTGTTATCACAAACTCAAAGTATTCTGAGGCTTAGAATTGTTAGAACAAGAATAATATTAGAAATAAACACACACAGTGTAACTTACCTTTCAACACATTCATCCGACTAATCGGTGTTTAGGAGGTTTGATACACACTTAAAGAAAAAAAAATATCGGGCCCATGGGCGATCCATGTACGGCCAAAATACACATTGCTATCTTGCTATGTTGCCAGCATGGTGAATATAGTATCCGATGGTGTAGTGGTCATCACACCTGGCTATAGAATACGGGAGAAGCGGGATCGAGTCCCTGCACGGAACAACGATTTTTTTCGGATGAATATGTTGAAAGGTAAAAATACGCTGTGTGTGTTTAGTTCTCATATACAGTTGAACCCCGATAACTCGAATCCCCCGCTAACTCGAAGCAAAACTAATTTATCCCTGGACTTGCCTCACATGTTTACGTATACTGTAATTTTGACCCCTATAACTCGAAACCTTGACAACTCGAAATAACTTCAATTTTTCTTGACAATTCGAGTTACGGGAGTTCGACTGTATATCCTTCTCTACATCAGTAGTGGAATAATCTTCATATAAGATTTGAAGTGCGAGAGTAGCCAGGAATTCTAGACTATTCCGAGATTACTCTAAAGCTTAAAAGCGGCAAGGAGGCGTGTGAGCCCCCAAGAAAGGAGTGCCAAATCCAGTTTAACTTCAATCAGTCTTAATTATATCGTTCTGATTTAGGAGTTAACTTATCTTTTTCTGAATGCTAGAAAATAAGCAGCTCTAAGCGGCATTTCCTTTTAATGCTAATAGGATAGTATCAAAAAGTTAATATCTACTTAGTCCTTGTAAAAAAGATACCAGCAGACAGTTTTCTGGTAGCAAACAAAAGGCTTAAACGGAGTAGTTAGATTTGTCAGAGCCCCGAACTTCTTCTTAATTTTTTTTTCATGTGTACCGACGATTTAAATTTTCATGACTCGGGAGATTTCTCCAAGGAGAACTTTCCGATTTCTGACCGGGTAAATAACATAACATGCAGTTAAATAACAACATGAAATAACATATACAGTATGGTATAGAATATAACAAGACATAACAAATTATAACATAACCAATATAACACAAAATAACATATAAAACAGCATGACGTGCCATAGCATAACAAAACACAGTATAACATATAAAATAGCATAAGTTAAAATATACATAATATAACAATGCGCAATCGAATGCATAACAAAAGATAACATAACAGTAAACCAATAAAACCAACACAAAATTACATAAGATTAGTTTTAAAAATGTGAAGGTTAAAAAATGCCCAGTTCTTGTAAAAATAACCTAGTTCTGATATCTCAGAAAGACCTTAACTCCAAAAAACTGGCCATTGAATCGTGAATTTCTAGGTAAAAAGGTTATTCATTCTTCATGCCCATTTCAGGACTTTGAAAAGCTTACGTCACTAGTGTCCAGTCCTCTAGATGCAATATCCGTGCACACAAGAACATTAGCTTTCCCGTCCTGAAACTGGTTGAACAGATCGCAACGAACCTAAGAATATAACAGTATAGATTACAGTATGGCCGAGTAACGTTTGACTAATACTCGTCATAGCTATACAGGCTTTCGCCAGAGCAACGTTAGGGTTAGAAGTAAGATAAATTGTATACTGAGATAAATGAAAAAATGGAATCAATTTGCAAACTTCAAGATCTAAACCTCATTTGTTTTAGCTCAGCTGTGTCTGCTTTCAATCGATTGGTCACCGCGTGACAAAAAATGGAAGTTTACATATCACCGTGTCAAACATTATTAAAGCTTGTGTGTAACTAGTAAGGAAAACAAATGAAAATGGTTGATGCTGTACTCGTACAACTCCACTCGTCCATGTTGAAAATTTTATGGTAGTTTGCG
>JAOBAT010004671.1:0-10715 GCA_026413305.1 Hydrozoanthus tunicans
ACAGTAACAAATTGCTTTATTGACATGACATAAATTGTATTACATATTGTCAAAGCTTGTTGTCTTAACTAGCTAAAAAAGAAAAAATAATAATAAACCCCCCAAAAAATCAGAAAATAGGGAAATTACGTAGTTAGTAGTAGTAGTAGTAGTAGTAGTACTTGTACGTATTATTTTTAGTAGTAGTATGAGTAGAAAAGATAATCATAGTAATATTAGTAGCTACAATAATAGGATTAGTTGTAATGGTACTGCTACCACAAGAAGCTTACGTTCGGATTTCGAATAAGCTTGGAAGCTCCTAGGCGAAACGAGTATAAATAAACTATTGATTTGAATTTTTACTTCGAGGGATCAAGAGGGATATGGGTAAACTGCCGGTCCTGTTTTGGTAAGTCATGCAAAGATAAGAAAGAGAAAAAATGCCAGCTTCTTTATAAATTTTACTAACCTTTTTCACAAACAAAGCTACGCGCAACGGAGCATTTCCTTTCGCTCCACCGTTTGTAAATCTTCTCTATAATAGGGCAACGGCTTTTATCAGGCACCCTGGGCCTACTATATACCCATCTTTTGTAACCAGCTCTTGTACCATTCGACCAGTAATAAATATTATCGGCGCCTCTTATCAATCCTATCCAAAAACTTTGATAGTTGCTTCTCAGCTTGGCAATAAAAATGTTTTCCTGGTATGATTCGATTTGGACCAAATCAGCTCCCATGTCTTGGCAAGTTTTCAATGCGCCAACCCACGACGTTTGATTGTTACACAATCTGTATATTGAGCTACAATGGTGTTCCAATCGACACAGATCTACAAATACAAGTTAAAAACAATTTTAAAGTGCTACTGAAGCGAAATTCAAAACTAACTCAAATATCTAAAAATGAAGTTTCACCCGTATAATTTCCGCTGGTACACTTACTACGGTTTAAAAATATTTTTTGAGGATAATTTACGAAGGCAAAATGCCTATTTTAGATTTTAGCGCCAAAGCTGTGAACACTTTTTAATTTCACTAGTTATGTGTGATATTACATGGTTTAAAGCCTGGGAGATCAATCTCGTTTAATCTCCGATTAATTTGATCACGGCTGATGGCCCAGTTTTTGATCAAGAAAGTCACTAGCTTGCTGTTAAAGTGATTATACATAAATAACTGCTTTCATTTTATATTTTTGTTCGCACTATATCCTCTACTTTCAAACTTTAATTCAAGGACTTTAAATGGTCAGCTAAGCACTTTTACCCATTTTCAGTTAAAATAGCAGTGTTCAAAAAGCTCTTAGAGCTATTAAAAAGACCAATGACAAACGGCTTCAGTAGCACTTTAGCTTTAATTATTGGACATTTTCATATTTTCTGGTTAATAAAAACGAAACAGATATATCTAGGTCAAGTATTGTACAAAGTAAGTGAGATAAAAGAAAAAAAAGAGATGACAATGAAGAAAACTCTAAATAAACTGTAGGTTTTCTAGTTGGACACTAGGCTTGTTTTGTGGAATTTTTGGGATAGCTTTCACAATGCAGGGGTCCTCATTTGCTTATAGAGATCTTATTATTGGTCCTTTTTCTAATCTTAATTTCGTGAAAACAATTATATCCTAATACCAAATTTTAACCAAATTTTCTTTCCAGTTTTGCCCCAAAACTTCTGCTTTTTGTGCCACCTTGTTTGTTGCAGATAATAATCTTTGATTGATATAATTAACTCAATTCTACTCACAATTATTCATTGCTTGAGACACTGTTCGATAAGATTCCACTAGAAAACACCTTTGCTAGTGGGCAAATTTGTTAAGACATTTTCTTTAAAACCTCTTTTTTTAAGGTGTAGGCTGTTGTAAATAGAAGCTCTCTTCTTTGAGAGCTCTGTGTTCCTTACGCCTTCCCACGCTAACTTTTATTTTAGGTAACAAAATGCTTTTGATACATGTGTTTAAACAAGAGAACTGAAATACCTTCTTTATCACTCGCCACGCGATAGAAGGCCTTGAAACCCATGTAATTCATAAAAACATCAGAGCGGAAACGAACAAACATCGATGACCCACTTGAGATTATTCTGGGCTTAACAAGGTAACCACAGAGCTTTCGTATAACTGGACTTCGTTGTGAATCACCGTCGTATATTTCAACAGAATCGTACTCGCACGATGGATCGCTCTCAAGATAAAAAAAATGTAAACTGAAGTACGATTTTTCCTGTTATGGCAGTTATTTTCCATCTGCAGTCCGAGCTTGTGCTGTACTTAAATGGATACAGAGGGTTTTTTATAACCCCTGTTCGTCCTTTTAATTGTATGGTTGAATCACTACAAACTAAGATGAAAATTTAAGTTAGCAAGATATATAATTTTTTAGGTATCTGTGAGTTAGTTTTCGAAGAGGGTTGCTTTATGTTGCATCAAAATCCTCTACAGCTTAATGGTAAACGCAGTAATGTGTTTTTGCGAGAATACTCGTTTTTAGCTCCCGGTGAAGCATTGCTGCAGCCATTCATCTATGTTCTGCGCCCTGTATTTGTAAGCAGTACCTGGCGATGTAGGTTTTACACCTTGGATTGGGGTATCTAACTAAAAAGCACTTCGAACAGCGTAACTATCATTCATGCAATACATGCATATATTGGTAAAGTCCTCGCGATCTCTCTAGCTGCCTCCTTAACAAAATTAATGTGCGGATGACTTAAATGGACTCTTAAACAAATACTGAACAACAAAGTTGTTGTCTGTCGTTTTTACAACGTCAATACTTACGGTTGTTAGCTGTAGTTAATGCAAAATGCAGCAACAGGAATAGCTCCAAGACCATCAACATGGTAATCTCCAAAAGCTCCCCTGTATCGATAACAGCGGATAAAAAATAGTTTTAAACTTTCAACTATGACTAATGCGTTTTTAGCGTTCTGGGCCCGGTTTCGCAAAACCCCGATTAACTTAGCCCATGGTAATGTCATGGTAATTAACCTTTAGTTAGCAATAGTCTGGTTTGAGGAACCGGGCGCTGATTGGTTTACCCAATATCAGTTATTAGCTCATACACTGAATTTACTATATAAGAAAGCTGGCTACATTTAAGCTGTCATTTTCAAGTACCGAAAGGTTTGGAAGAAAATTATTAAAACAATTATTCCATTCGCACTTGTTGAATACGAGACGATTTATAGCAGAGTGAACATATACGGACTGGTTAGGAAACCATTGCTGTATGTCCTTGTTCGCCTTTTTCTTTTGTTTTCTAGTCTGACCCTGCACGAAACGAAAACAGACACAAAAGGATTTGCGGCGAATCATTAAGTAGCTTGTCCAAATACTCTCACTTATCTAACACCTGAAATAAAAATTGTTAAAATTTACGGATCATTCATTTTAAAACAAAGAACATTTGCGCTTTGTATTGTATACTAAGGTTTACCGCCTTTCCTAACCATTCCGTACATATTAACTATGTTTATAACAAACTCCGCGCTACGCGCCTCTTCGGCTATTTACCTCCTCATAATCATGGCGCGCTCTTGGAATAATTGCCAACGAGCCAGCCTAGTGAAGACGCGAGATGGCAAGGCAGCAGCATTATAGAGCCGTGCGAGATAGGTACAGGCGAGAAAAACCTCGAGCGATCCTGAGAGATGTTTGTAAGGTAAGATTTTATGGTGTAAAGCAATTGTCCGATTGTCTTCGAGTTAGACCAATCGTAGCGCGCAGACACAAACGCATGGTTCTGATTTGTAAAAACTTGAATGAAAACTGAGGCAGCCGGCGCAAAGGTCAAAGTCGATTAACTGAGTCACAGTGAAACAAATTGTGTAGACCCAAAAGTGGTGTGATTGAAGCAGTTTTTCTCAACATAAGTAATGCCAGTAATTTCAATCCTTTTATAGCTTTATAGAAAAGTTTCGTAAGTTTAATAATGAACAATAACATCGAGTAACAGTGATATTATGTCACTAGAAAAATCAAAATACGAAGTGCGTGTGTTTCATGGCAATTGTTGATAAAGTTTAAGTTGATCTGTCTAACAAATATAAACGAAGCTCAATTTGAATCGCTCGTTGGATCCAGGATGTTTTTATACGATTTGCAATCAACGAAACGAAAAATCGCATTTCGCTGAATGGTTGAAAGTTTAATTTTCGTTCCACATATAATCTGTTAGAATTATAATGTTCTCGTTGCCCAATAATATCGAGATGTGAAAGGGCGTTGTTTGAAAAAAACCTTTAACAAAAAAAGAAAAAGGTGATCTTTACAGAAAAACATTACAACACCTACGCATGTGCAGCTGATGTTTGTGCCTTGCTAAGGTGCAAAGAACAACACAAATCATTCATACGTGAAGCTTCAGGCCGAACGTAAAGTACTCCTTAGATAAAGATAACTCAACGCCCTAGGTTAGCATAAGGCGCACCTTACGTTAGGCAAGACTTTTGTAACGAATTTTGTATTGCTTATACGCACTTTTGCGCCTAAGATAAGGCGCGCTTTGTGTTATTCACGCCTTAATTCTCTCGTATAAGCGACTTTATTGTTTAACCGTTTAAACTGCGCGCAAATATCAAACACAAGGGCAAATCCTTTCAATACAGGGCACGCAATTCAGAACGCGTCGATCCGACGACTATTTAAGTGAACAGGACCATAGTTTTCACATCGCCCGAAGAAGGCTAGCAACGAATAAAATGATCATTTTAATTATCCAAAATACCTTAATCTACAACATCGTTTAAACAACTAGCCCGAGAAAAGAAAACATCGTTCAATAAATAAAAAGTTTTGGACCAAGAAACGAGTGTTAACTTGTACAACAATATTTCGACTTTATTTTAAGTCATAAGAATTCAAAACATTTCAAGTCATAAAGAATTCAAATCCAACAATAAAAGAAGGCCTAAAAGCCTCTAAAGACCTAGAGTTATTCTGAGACGTAAATATAAATACTGACTGCGCTCGTAAACAATTTTCAACATGACTATGACTTGAATTAAAGTCGAAATATTGTTGTACAAGTTCAACACTCGTCTTTGATTTATTGAACGATGTTTAATTTTCTCGGCTCGTTGTTATAATGATGTAATTATAACTGTCAGATCAACATGCTATGGCTACGATGAAAGATCACTTGCATATTATCACGGACGTTCCTTAGTTCGGTATAACGTGCCCATGTTCTCGTAGTTTAGTCTTTGGACTTTTATCCGCTTCAGTATCCTGTTGGATCGAATATTGTTATCCGTTTCTTCGTAACTCACTACAAAACGTCAGTATTGCTTGAAGACTAAATCAGTTTTGAGCAGCAAAGGCTTTAGATATTCAACTACTGCAGTGATAGAAGATAATGTACTAAATCTCTAGAACTCAATAGCAAGACTTGTTTTGCTCGCTCTAAAAAAATTATGTTTACGACTTTATTGCAAAAAGAAAAAGCATATTCATCTTGATTACTGTCATCTTGTTAGCCATCCTCGTTATATATCCAGTTGCTAGAAAGCTAAAATATCGTCAATCTGTGACGAAATGATTGTTATCTGTACTTAACTAACAAATATGCTAAGGACACGTTTATCTAATGCAACAACTCAAACATTTATATCATGCTGAATTATAAAAAAATATAACTATTGTGTGTCGTATGAAGATCCTAGTCAACCTTGTCGGAAAACATCTTTGTTGCATTTTGTATTCATATTTCAATTTATTTTATTGGTACCACGTTATTTAAAGTTTCGTCAATATATTTCTTGTAATATGAAATTTTAAAATGAATGTATTATATAATTTATGTATTTTGTTTTGATTTTGAGGAAAGTGCTATATTTTTCACTTACAAAACACCTTCCGTTGTAACGGGCTAAATTTCCACGCGCTGTTTATAAAATGGTAGCTTTCGTTATGATTAGGGCAATTCAATTGTAACATTAGTTCTTGAATTCCTGTCAATAAAATGTAAATAGTTTTAACCTAACCATTACGAAAAAAGACTTAAGTTGACATGAAGATCGATAATCCTGTGCATTTTTAGTAAAAAAAAAGTCTTACCTTTTTCTTTGTCTAGTAGAGCTGGGAATCTTTGAAAAGGCGTGCGTTCTTAGTGTCAAGTTCTTGTGGAACTCAGACCTTGCGCGCGCGCGAGAGAGCGGAATATGAAAAGTAAAGCCAGAAAACAGATTTATAGATACTTTCTTTGTGGTTGTGTGGCCGGTAAAAGCAATTGCAAGGTCAACCAAAATTTTAGCTATAGGAACACGTACATACTGTAAACACTAGTATTGTCTGCTATTATACTTGTCTTCGAAGTTTACAGCTTCAGCGTAAACTCCATATGCACATAATTTACCTATGCTTCTCCTTTGAAGTGACACCTATATCCTTTCTGACCTTGAGCGATTTCTGTCCATCCGGTTCTATATCCAGTCAAAATATCGGATAAACTTTAGTCTTTTTTGTTACACACATTATTTTTTCTGTCTAGAAAACGTTAAACAGCCATGCACTTCTCTTAAAAGTTTGTTATGCGGCCGAAATTATGTTATTGCTGAATTTAATCTTTTGACTTCCTATTGCTTGCAGTGATACTGCTAAACGGCCGATTTCAAGAGGCTTCCCTTCCGTCGTTTCAAAATGAATTAATAAACCGCAACACAGCACAAAAAATATCAAAATAGGAACTCTTAATTTTTTTTAAAAGTAGTAGTTGTATTGGTAGGAATGCTGTAGCTGATCACGTTTGAGATTCATAAGTAATGTTACCGCTTTTAAGATGTCTCGTTCTAACTGCTTTAATTTTAAACTCGTACCCCGCGAAATACTGTTTCAATGCTTGCTAATCCTTTCACGCAAAGATATATTTTCATTTTACTGGTTCGGCATATATCTTTTTTCTCTTAGCTACCTTTACGATTATTGGTTTATTTATTCTGTGTGCAAAGTTATAATTTTACAAGCTATTGTATACGGTAAAATTTCAGGACAAAGAAGATTACCGAATACATGAGTTATTATTTTACCAATGACACAATGGGGCGTTTTCTTAGTCAAAATGGTAAACAAGGCGCGAATCGAATTGACAACGAGCATATAACCAAACTTTGAATTGAAGGCATTTCATTCGATATTGGGCGGAAAAAAAACCGTCAGTCGCACTACTCGTTGCTTATATCACCCAATGGACGTGAGTTCCAGAATAGGTCATCGGACTGCATCACTTGCAAACTAATTACCTAGTCAAGTCGCGGTACTAATTTATACCGACGAGACTTGGAACAAGACTGAATGAAGCCTGATCATCGAGTCTCACCCAACAAGACGAAACAATTTTGAAGACAGGGAAATAATAAAAAGAAAAACAAAGCTTTCACAAAAGCTGTAATTTACATTATAGATACTCGTAACAACGGACACTTTAAATTCTGGAAAACATACAGAGAGTATATGTAGTATGTAGAGACGCAGTTTTACTTAGTTGAAGGAATTTATAGTTATTATAATTCAATCCTAGACCTACTTTCAATCCATTTTCATTTAAGAAAACAACTTTAAAAAGTAGCTGCGATCTAGCCTTTTTTTTTTGTGCCAGAGTATCTTTTAAATTTTGAAAAGATAACTGGCTTGTTTACTGTAGTATGCTAAATATTGAAAACGTAATCGTTTTCAATTTCAAAAAATCGGTCTGTAATATTCAAGCTCTCTGACTTTCTCGATGTATTTTTTGTACATTCTTGGCAATATTATCAAACGCTGTTTTGGGTATTACACTGCTCCAACTTGCAAGCAGACGCAACTACTGCAGTTTGCTGATTGGGCTGCGCGTATCAAGTGGCAAGAGCAAAAGAGCTATCGCTAGCGCGCGAAAAATATGAATTATAATAATTTATTTATTTAGTTCGGCGCATGTGAAGCTCATACGTCCGTTTAGAGTCGAATATTCGACTTACTCAGTTGTATCCAACTGATGACTTAGGCGTCGAATTGTCACTTGCATTTAAAGGCTGAACTTAAGTTGGCACGTGTGAAGTCCGACGTTTAAACAAAATGGTTCCCCGATCTCTAACTTGAAATTGACTAATCACGTTATTTTCATTGTGACACTAAGAACCTCGCGTACACGTGGAAGACACAAAATAGAATCTTTATTACATCCAAAACTTCTAATGTAAAAACTATTTATCGCATTTGAAATTTTTACAGTAATCGGCTAACGTTTTTCTAATTGCCGACAATTATCAACGTTTTTTAACGCCTCGTAGAAATTGCTAACATTAAAGGCCAAAGTACACCTAAAGCGTGCTTTGTGGCTACTTTTTCTCACGTTTCTTACCATATCTCCGTCCATGGCTTAAGAACATCGTATCACTTAAACACACTAACATTTAAACGATTTGAAAGAGTTCCTACTATGAACATCAATTACGTTTCAACATACATTTCTTTTGCTAACTAAGAATTCGTTCACCACAGGATATTCTATAATTTGCAGTTTATATCAATTTACCCGATAGGTTCATCTGCAGTGAGCGGTTGTTCTCGTGTTTTATCGTAGGTCACGAGCCCAATCATGTGTGACTTGGAACCTGAAATCTGCCTCTTTAACTGGAAGTGTCGATATGCGAGTAAGACCACGATAACCAAAAGGAAAATAATGACAACGACCAGAGGGACCAAAATCGATAAATTTGGACCAACGTATTCACGGTTTGACATGTTTGTTGCTGTGCATGGGAAAGGAATAGAAGACAATTTCAACTAAACGCAAAATTAAACGCTTGATTTAAAAATTCCCTCCAAATTGTTCCCTCTGCATAAATCGAAAACGGCTATATTTTTTAAGTTAATAGCTGAAATGTAACGCATTTTACTAAAGTTTTAAGGGAAAACTTTTGGTTTGTGTATGTTTAACGACGTTTCTATGGTAACCCGTTTTTCCTTATACACATTTTCACAATTCTTATACTCTCCCTTAAGAATGCATTGCGAACAATAATTTCCATATTTCCTGGCAAAGGTTATTGCGAACAATGCAGCAAGTGTTCTGGAAACTCGTTATGTTCTATATTGTTTTTTTTTTCTAAACAGCTTGTTAACAAGAAAGTACCCATTGAATTTTTCCCTCCCTACGGGTTAGCTAAATACTAATTAATGATCACTTCAAAAAAAAAAAAATCAACAACAACAAAAATGCACCGATCATCTCTATTGCATGAACTTACACGATCTCTTGCCTATGGTTGGCTGTAGCAACTCAATACTGTAGTTCGCTTCACCGGCTATGTTCGACACGTGGCAAACATAAGTCCCGAAGTCCCTTGGCTTTTGTGGAGTAACAACAAGAAGGTTTCTGCGCATATTGGTATGAGCTAAACCATCTATCTCTTCATTTGCCTTAGTCCAGCGGTAGTTGACAGGAAGAGGGTTGGTTGCAAAGCATAACACGTTCACGGGACTACCGAGCATGGCGTATACTTGCTTTCTTGTTAATTTCTTGTCAATTTTTGGCTTTCCTATTTAAAGTTTAAAAACCTATCAGCAGTAGGCCGCTAATTTAGCACGAAAAATAAATAAAATCCAATAGTTAATTGTACCTGCTGCTTTCAAGCTTTAACGCATGTAGAGCAGTTAACCAAATGGGGGTAGTTTCATCGACGATCATTTGTTATTATTAGCAAAACTATAAACAAAGGCAAACTCTTACCAAAAACGCTGACTTGTGCAGCCGAGCTAGCGTTCCCTACAGCGTTTCGCGCCACACACTGGTACAAACCCGAATCATTTTCTTTAGACCGACGAAGAACAAGAACCCTTTTCTCATTCTTTAAAGTAGTTCTTTCCGTGTTTTTGACAGGTACGCCATTTTTGTACCATTCAATTTCTGGTGTTGGATCCCCAGATGCACTGCAGTTAAGAACCACGCGCTGTGACTCACGTAGATTAACCAACCTCTTTGGATGAACCTTGGACCATGGACGTTCTGATGAAGCAAGAAAGAGCTGAGTGGAACTAAAAAAAATATGTCCATTTATAAATGGATAAAAACAATTGTCTTCGACTGCTCTTTTAAGCAAGAAGTCAGAAAGAACAGAGCAGAAAAGAACAAGAACTATATCTACTTTGAACTTAGAAGGTATCTAGTAATGTACTTGCTGGAAATTGATACTGACATAATTATAATCTATAGTCGATAAAGACAAGCTATAAGTACCAGTATATCTATTCCTTGAAGTTGTTGGAGCCATAAAGGCACTGTAGAAGTTCATAGAAAGCAATTCATATCTGACATTCATGGAAAAACGTATCAGAGCACGTAAAACACATAAACAAGCAAAAAACACTTAGAAGTAAATATTCAAACTTAATCTGACCCTTGTGCTTGAAACGTTATAGATAAACAGAACATTGTTGAAACAGGTCATGTAAATCAAATAAACAACTTTGAAAGTGTCAAGCCTTTTGAAAAGGAAAATTAGGTGGGCAAAGAAATTAGAAAATGTGATAATCCTTATACCTTTTTGTAGCATTACAAGGGGTTCTATTTAGTGGAGTATGTATATCCCCCAGTTATTACTGCGTAAATAAGAGAGATATAATTTGAGATTGAAGGAACTTCTACACTTAGGACAGTTGAGATACTTTGGGCTACTATACTACACCGTGGTACAAGTTACCCTCTGTAATAAGCCCCTTCTTTAATAAGCCCCCCCCCCTCTCTAATAAGCCCCC
>JAOBAT010004682.1:0-33097 GCA_026413305.1 Hydrozoanthus tunicans
GAATAGGTAAACTTAGATGGCTTGTGCTTGTTTGAGATACTGAGTAGATGGCATTTGGATACATTAAATTCCATCTGCCACCCGGAGGACCATTCTGACAAGTTATTCAGGTCATCTTGTAGTAGCAGGTGGTCACATGGGGACTTGATCTCCCGGTAGATTACAGTATCATCTGCAAACAGGCGTATGTATGAGTTAGTGCGCAGAGTTATATCGTTGATAAATAAGAGGAAAAGCGTCGGGCCCAACACTGACCCTTGTGGGACACCTGAGGTAACGGGGATGCAACTGGAGTGAGAGCCGTTCACAGAAACCAATTGGGACCTGTTGGAGAGAAAACCAGCAATCCATTTATGTGTCTTTCCACTGATGCCATAGCTCTGTAGTTTGTGTAGAAGCTTGGTATGGGATACCTTGTCGAATGCCTTACAGAAGTCCAGAAGCAATGCACCGACTTGCCCATGTGTATTGAGTATGCTAGACCAATCGTGTACAGTGAGCACCAACTGGGTCTCACAGGAGAATCCAGCACGGAAACCATGTTGGAGATCAGACAGTATATTATTTGCAGCGAGGTGTTTGTTTAGTTGACTTAATACCACGTGCTCCATGATTTTACAAGATAGACAGGTCAGGGATATAGGGCGGTAGTTTGCAGGATTGTCTTTACTAGATTTTTTGTGAATAGGTACTATCATAGCTCTGGACCAATCACTGGGGAGAGTGCCTGAATTATAGCTTTGCTGGAAAATAAAGGTGATCATGCCAGATATCTCATCTGAGAGGTCACATAGTATGCGCGCTGAGAGACCATCAGGTCCAGAAGACTTAGATGTGTTAATGTTCGCAAGTTGCTTGCGAATACCAGGTTCAGAAAAAATGACATCCTCCATAGGAGTACTGTAGGAGGGGCTAAGTACAGGAAGTTGGCCATCGTCAATGGTGAATACGCTTTGGAATTGGTTGTTGATCAATAAAGCTTATCAAAACACTTCCGGGTTCGACAGTATTGTCAATTGTTAAACTGTGAGAATAAGTGTGCTCGCTGCAACATGCGCAAATAAAATAAGACAAGCTCGAATAACTCGAAATCTAAAAGACGTGTCTTTATATAAAGATCAATTAATACTCAATATGACTCAAGTGGTCCACAGTATATGGTACTAAACTAAATTTGTGGACGTTTGACGGCGAAGATTTTTTTAAACTTTAAAAGGAAGTACTCTACGTAGCTAATAATTAAATAAACGGATTTCTGTTTGATAAGTGACCGACATAATTTGTTGTGACGGCTAGAGTAACTTCGCTTCTCTTAGTTTAGATTATTTTCTCCCGATTCTATTCTATTCTGTAGTTGCAGAAAAATAATTCAAATATTTAATAAACTTCACAAGAAAATACTCGGAGACCTAAATTAAAGGGACTAAATTATGAAAGTTTGAAACCTTACGTGTGTCCACAAGGAATGGTTGTTGGTTGTGCAAAGACTTCCAAACAAACTGGGCAAGTGAATTTGCTGTCTAAATTGCTAGAAATGTTTCCTGTTGCCATTGAGTATATTTTAAAATTGAACCTTCCCGAATCCCGAAAGACGAAACGAAACCAAAACAAATCTACAAATATGAGCCTGTAGTCCTTAATGTCAGCTGTAAGCTTTTCTGAGGACACGAAGTGAAAGCAAAACGAAGTAGTAGCGAAATTACCAAAATGGCGGATGTTTCACTTTCTTCATTTGAGCGACGCTTTATCATTAGTGGAGTCGAACAAGATTTCCGTTCGGATGGCAGATCGTGTCAGGACTATAGATACTTTGAAGTTGAAACTAGTATTGTTTCAAACACGAGTGGTTCAGCAAGATTACGATTAGTAAGTGAAAATAAGTATGAGATACCCGGGTGAGATTGACTCATTGAGATACCAAGAATTCTCCTCCTTGCATGAGTAATAGTTACTCTCCACATTTTAAGCAGTTCCATTATTAACCAGCAATGCTGCTTCTTCACTCTTGTCTCCTATATTATCTAAAATGGTATGAACAAAGTGCGTTGTTTTATTACATATGTTTTGTTAGTCTAAAACAGATGTTTTGGTTGGAGTGAAAGCTGAGATTGGTGAACCGAATCTTCTAAAGCCAGATGAGGGACGCGTTGAGTTTTTTGTCGATTGGTAAGTCGAAAGTACCTTGGTTCAGCTGCATAGTTTATAAGGCACACTAAGATAGAATAAGGAATCAATTAGTCATTAATTAGTGTTCGACAATGTTTTCCTAGTTTTTCGATTTATTAGTAATTTTTTGTGACCTGTTAATGCAGTAGCTAGTATTGTAGGTCTGACACTACGACTTGTCTGTTTTAATGTTGCAACTCATAAACTATGTTTATAGTACTTATGTTACTTTGACTCTGCTGCTTTTGGTTGTCGCCCTTTCCGCAGGTGTGAAAATATTCTAAGACCTTATCAACTTTGTTCTATGTTTAAGAAACTTACACACTGAACAATATTGATTAAAGAATTAAATTTGCTTTCCCAGTTCAGCAAATGCATCTCCAGAATTTGAGGGAAGAGGAGGAGAAGAGCTTGCTGGTGACCTGGCCAAGGCCCTTGAAAGAGCGTACAGAAATAAGGCTGCTATAGACAGGGGTTCCTTGTGCATTATACCAGGACAGCAGTGCTGGGTTTTATATATTGATGCTTTAGTAAGTGTGCGAAGAATTTTAGTTTTGTTTAAAATTTCAGATGCCAAAACTTTTCTTGTAACAGTAGATCTATGGCAAGAACAGCCAAACCTTTGAAAACGATGTTCATTCTTAGTCCTTATGAAGCAGTCAGGTGCATAGGTGGGGATGTAAATAATTAAAATGAATTGTCCTCTCTTGTAGGCCAAAACGTACCAATCAGAAAGAAATAATTTGGCTAAAAATATTTTCTTCATCAAAATGAGATAAATTATTGTGTCTCTTCTCAAGAACCCTTGTGGGTCTCTGGTTGCTGTTAATAAAATTGGCAAACAAGGAAGAAACACTTAATAAGTATTTTTTTTTAAATTTGTGCACCATGGAAAACTTGAAGGTACCAACATTTTGGACTGTGGGCCTTTAGTGTCTTCATTTGGAAAAAATTAATTATCAACTAGATCTATGACCACAGTCCAAAGCATTTAAAAGTTAGTTATCTGTACCATTGACTTTGTCTCAGGGCAGAAATTACTGTATTTTGAAATCTGTACTGGCAGTATCCCAATTGTAGTAAGACTTATTGATATTGACTCAGTCACTAAAATAATGGTTGTCAATTCTTTTCATAGGTCTTAGAATGTGGAGGAAACTTGTATGATGCGTTATCACTTGCTATAAAAGCAGCTCTTCATAATACAAGGTCCATGATATACTAAATTATGGCTAATAACTATTGTCTTTGTTTACTTAAGATTCTTGAAAATAAAGGAGTAAGATAATTTTTCTGCCAATTTGGTCATTTTCAAGCAATTATTATTCATCTGGGGTTTCAATAAGTTTTGAAGTAGGCAGCAGACCATATTAAAGTAGGTGGCTGTTTCCCTAGAGGTTAACAAGAAATTCAAGGAACTTAAAAAACTTAATGTTTATAATTATAGAAAATGTGATTTGAGAAGTAGGGGGTGAAATTCACCGGTTGCTGGCTTCTATTGAAATTATTATTTTTGCAAGCCTGACCTATAACCATTCTATGTTTCACTACGACTATGGAAGTGTTCATCTTTTTATTCACAGATTATGCTTGATGGTAGCCTGGCCAGATTACTATTAGATAAAATGCTAGTCTTATTCTGGCAGGGGTCAAGTACCTGGGATCAAGAGAAGCTCTTTGAAACATTAAGATTCATAGAATGATTATCCAGGAAACAATGACATGTGGCAAAGACATAACTTAAGCCCAAATCATAGCTAACCTTGAACAAATCTATGAATTCACAGATCCTTCAAAACATTTTCCCTCATTTTATGCTCAATTTGAATGTCATTTTATAAGCATGTATAGCTAGCTCAATTTTAAAATACAGGAAGCCAAATTCTTCTGAGGTTCTTATGGAGTTATCGTAGAACAGCCCCAAATTCTCAACCTTTATTTCACTTGTTGATAGTTTTTTATTTTCATGGCATTTTAAGAAGACTGCCATACGAATCTTCAGTTGATGTTTCAAAGAGATTCTGTTGTTTCTATCCTATTCAAGGTAGCGTTGTTTCCAGAGTATTTTAAGATTAAATGATGGCTTTTAGCTGAGTTATTATTGTATACCAGTATTAAAATGACCACATCTTCTGTTTTTTTGAGGTTTTAGTTATGAACTTTCTAACTCGTAAACTCCATTGTTAGAATACCCAATGTGGCAGTTTCAACTGATGGTGGAGATGTAGAGCTAGAAATATCTGATGATCCTCATGACTGCAGAAGACTGGAAGTGGAGAACATCCCCATTATTGTTACTCTATCAAAGGTTTGTTTGTATTAAAGTTGACAATGAAGCTGCTACATGCAGATACCATACTTCAAATTTTGCTGACAAAAGGGGTTGCTACCTCGAGTAACCATTACTTTTGGAAGGGTCGTTACTTTAGGGATTTAATAGGAGGGCAAAAAAGTAGCATTACTTTTGGGTAGCCACTGCTTTCAGAATTCTACGGTACTTTTATATAACTTTGGATTCTTTTTTGTATTTGTAGCCATCTTAAAGCCTTTTAAACCATGCATCAACAAAAAACAATAAATAAACTCCCTTAAATCTAGTGAGAACTCTACAAATGCACACAACTCTTCCGTAAACTTAACAATGATAAGCTCTTCAGCCAAATCAATTAAAGAACAAACGTTTTAACAAACATACACAGCATCCACAAGTTTTTACATTTAGCACCAGATTATCCTATCTCATTCTTGTCTGTCAGATCAAGGTTGGGTGCATTTATTTGAGCCAGTTCTTGAACATGTATACATTTTGGATTAATCTTGACTTTCTTGATTTCAAATTTAACAGTTATTCCAAGTAATCCATGTATTCTGAAATGCGCACATTAATTCTTATTTTGGATCAGTCAAAATAAAATTTTTTGCAGTGACAGTAGCCACAGAGAAAACAACATTTTTTTGTCAATTAAGCTGCATGGATGCCCCTATTATCCAAGTTGCTGTTGCTGTCAGGTTAGCATGTGACATCACTATTCCTGATTATTCCAGCTATTCTCATATCAGAAGCAGAATGATTGAAAGCATATTCTAAGTAATCCCAGATCAGAATAAGTTCCAAACAAAAGAATCTTCCAAAAAATCCAAGTATTTCTTTTTTGAAGAGCCAAAATGCATGCACCATAAAAGTAGTCCTGAAATTAAGAATTATTACTTGTTTAAATGCAACTTGTTTCCACAGATTGGCCATCAACATATTGTAGATGCAAGTATTGAGGAAGAATCATGCAGTGAAGGTCAGCTTTTGGTGGCAGTCAATGGAAAAAACAATATTTGTGGCCAACAGAAACTAGGATCTGGTGCATTAAGCTGTGATTCTATCTTTGAAATGACAGAGGTAAAACTTTTAGAATACAACATATAAATTTAAATGAGGCCTTACCACTGCAATGGGGTTTAATCTTAGTTTTTCTGATCTACAGCATCAATAAAGAACCCTTAAACACACACAAAAAGCTATGAAAATCTCTCTTTTGTGTGGGTTTAAGGGGTTCCTTGTTGATGCTGTAGATCAGCAAAACTTGGAATATACCCTGTTCCACTGGAAAGGCCTCACTCAACTTTAAGATAAAAATTTTGTGATTCTTGTTCTAAATAACTCCAAACTTATAAAAATTCCAAAAGGATCTTTTATGGCTGCTGTCACCACTTTATTAGCAATTTTCCTACCAAATCCTTAATCAAATGGTGTGCTTGAATGGCTAATTGTTTGTCTCTGTATCTTTGCAGACTGCTCGAAACGTTGGAAAGATACTCAATTCAAAGCTGTTAAAAACTCTTCAGCAGGAAGAATCAAATAATAAGAGAAATAAAATTGGATTTTTGAACTGATACACTTTGGATAGTTCAATGCAAGAAAGCTTTTTAAACCTCTTCACTCCCCCTCCAGGAGCTTGATAAAGCTACAACTTTGCAGAAAGGCCCTCCAAGGCACTCTATGGCTATTTTAAAGGCACCACAGCCACTAAAGCAAAAGATGACACGTTTATTAAACAATAGTACTCTGTAATTTTGTTGTTTTCCGTTTCCCTCATTTATTTTGATAGCCCAGTTGGTAAGGCATCAGTCTATTGTGCGGGAGGTCAGTGTTCGACTTTCACTCAAGGTCTTAAAACAACTGAGAAGAAGGTGCTGCCTTTACTTTAACATCTGCAAACGGTTAGACCTTCGCGTCTCCTCGGATAAGGACGTTAAACCGTAGGTCCTCGGAGTCCAATAATCGGGTTGTAAAATATGTTGGGTTCTTCGACTACCCAAGAGTAGTGAAGCTAAATAAATTTTCCGTCTCCTAAGACAGTTTCGAAATCTATTTCAATATACCTTAGTTAAATGTCACTCACCCAAATCTGCATAGTGCGTTTAAATCCGAAAACATTTTTTTTTTGTTTTTGACAACCAATAGGTTTTGTTATTAAAAGTGTTAATCTAGAATTATGGCTAACCAACCTTTGAACAACTCGGCCCTGATGTTTAACTTATGTTACCTGTAGAGACATTATGAAATCTCCCTCCTAGGGTGCAAGTGCAACAGCAACCTTCCTGTTTTTCTTCCATCTTGAACAGGAACACAATCCTAGTGTGTAGCAATACCATCTGTAAACTGGACTACGCTGCATTTTTGTTGATCGTCCAGCATGTCTCTCAGAAAATATTTCAAGATGCCCCGGGTTGGAAGCTACAAATAGCAATCTCGTCAAATTACACAACACCCTTTCCTTGTTGAATAGTTACAAGTCTTCTAGGTGGCTCTACTGGCACACAAGAAAGACGTGTAATCGTTTTGCTGCAGCAGCGACTTTCAACAATACTGATTCTAAAAGTTTAAAGAATCTGCAAGCTTTCTATTTGCCTAACATTTAATAAGAAAAAAAGCTTTTTTCTGAGAGTACTCGTGTCGATATCACTAACCTCTTTACCTGGACATTTGGGGAAAGATTGGGGTGTGGACGAAACTTGTCTTCCACAGGGACGCTGATTTCACTGGAACGCTTGTCTGGCAGTCCATTTGACTCTTCGTTAGCCCAACTAAAGGAAGGGGGGTTGGGGTTGGTATCACTGCCCCTCCCTTCTCTTCTTTTGTTTTTCCCTGCATCCTTTTCCTCATTAGTTTTAGGCCTTTTCGATCCTGCCGAGGTACTTTTCTTGTAGACTAATCAATAAACTGTATTCCGGACCCTTTCCTGCGATACATCTACTGTAGCAACGTGCTTGACTTGAGCTGCAACAGTGTGTATCGTATCTGGAATGATCTGTTTGCCAAACGATAAACGAAGGAAAATTATCATGCATGCCAAGACAGCCTGCCCCATTGCAGTTTTTGTCTTCTTAAAGTGTTTTTTGAGTTATCATTGAACTTTCGAAATGACATTTTTTTTCCAAGTTGCGTGGTGGTTGGCAATCTCTAGTTTCTACGAAATCCTCGGGAAAAAGTTTTTTTTGACAATTTTTCGCAATTTGTGAGCCATGGGCAGGAAGCGCGAGTCTCCAGGTCAAACCATTTTTCTCAAACGTTTGAAGTTCTGGCCCGGTCTGTAGGAACCAGTCCCAGTGTGGTTAAATTCTTTTTCAATTCCTTGGTAGTTCAAGATGTCAATCATAATTTTGACTTGAATTTAAGTTTAACCTACACGACTTTATAATATAGAATTTTTAAAATCATCAAAGTGCCTTAGAAACTATTTCAAACCTCTTCCGACGATTTCTGAATGCTTGCGGGGTTGCAAAGATTTTATTTAATCTTCTGTAGTTTTCGAAGAAACTAGGGATAAATAAGTCCAGTTATGCAACGCTTTCTCGTGGGGAAACCGCGGAGAATGAAGTATTTTGCCCTTGATGTCATAAACATATAATCGCCTGGTTCCACGTAAAATTTAGAATTACTATCACTTGTGTTTTCATTGTTTTCCAAATTCCCCTCTTCGCTTTGGAAAAAGTTGAAAACACTCGTGAAATTAATCCTTAATTTTACTCGGCTCCATGCGATGGCCAATACTAATCAATTACAGTGGCTTTCCATCTTCTTCTGTCTTACTTCTCCCCAGGTTTTGTTGGTTTTTCTCAGGTCCGATGATAGCACTCTGCGGCAGATGTTTTTAGGTCTTCCCCGCTTTCGTTTTCCTTGCGGGTTCTACTCTAGAGCTTGCTTCGTGGTGTTGGAGTTCACTTTCTACAGCGTATATGACCTTTCCAGTTCCATGTGCGTGTTAGATGTCTACCTTCACTGGTTGTTGTTTGGACCTAAACCGTGGATCTGTGTTGCTGATGGTATCTGGCCACCTGATCCCTAGTATGTTTCTCGGGCACCTGTTTACAAAGACCTGGACTAATTTCATGGATGATGTTGTTTCTCTCCAAGTTCCAGATCCATAAGAAATACTGCCTTCACGTTGGTATTAAGTAATCTGAGTTTAGTGCTCGTTCTTTGTATTGTTTTGCTCGTCCACACTGGTGTTAAAACGGCAAACGCTCGTTAGGTCTTACTTTTCCTTGCCTTGATATCTTCGTCTATGCCCCCTTTAAGTTGGAATGGTGCTTTGTTGTACGCATCGTACAGAGCAGAGTTTGAAAGCAAAAACAAGGGTCAAGTTGCTTGGGCTCTTTGACTTGGTTGATACCAGGAAGTATCAGATTGTCGAAATTGTATCTAACTTTCCTTGGCAAATTTATTTGGCCGCATCGAATAGTTACATCTGCTTTATCTCCAAGGGTTCTGCCCATCCAGACATAATAATTGGGACACGTCACGAGGGTCTCCGTAATGCTGTAAGCGCCGTAAGCTTCTTTCCAGACTGGAGAATCGTGAACGTCTTTCACGACACATCCATGGTTTTGCAATAGCGAAGAAATATCTAAAGTTTCGTAGTTCCCTGCTAATCTCGGACCGACAGGCAAGTAATGGAAAGTTCGCCTTGGGGTCGAAAAGCACGTATTTTGCAGATGGAGGTGTAAAACTTTCTTGGGTAATAGACTTAACAAAATTTATGGTAAAATATTCCTCTGTTTCTATAGAAACTATCGAAAACTCTTTTTTTTAAAAATATATTTGCTCTTGTTTTGTTCTGTATTACTTGTTTTAAAACAATTTCGTTTCGCAATATAAGGTAGTAAACTCTGTTACCGTGGTAACCATTTGACACTTTAGGAACTCAAACGTTAATAAATGTTTCGCGTTTTGAAACTAGTTACAACACTGCAAATACTGAAAAAAGTCTTTGTTTGGTTGCTATGGTAACACAAATACAACAGTATGCTAGTCGCTTTGCTAGTTGCTGGAGCCCGGCAAAATGTCAAGCACAAAAATGTACGGGCCGCGACAACCGATATTTCCCTATGCTAAGAAATGAGAAAAACACCAATGAAGGGAAAACCTGAGAACCAACCGGTTTCCCTTCCTAGTAAACCAGCGCTTAACTATAACACCAAGAGTAGGGAAAAATACAAGTGTTTAAAGACAGAAAATGCTTTAATGTTAAAACTCAAACATGAGTTCGGTTCCACTACATTATATTTTCTCCATATCAGTAACATACTAGTGAAAACAAAGTTTACACTTTGTGTACAACAAAAATATATCTTTGAACAAAGCTGGAAAAAATGCTAAAACGCTGTTTCTACGAGTAGAACTGATTTCGGAGAAACAAACATTACTTATAGATGGAAAGAACATGGCATACTGTATCAACTTGTGGAGTTTAGGTCTTAAATCAATGAAAAAAGAAGAAAACATTTTAGAGTCGACCATTCCTTAAGAGATGGCGGCTGTATATTTTACCACAATGCATTGAGAACCTCACACTGCTAAAAGAAGCTCAGGGAAGGTAACAGTTGGTAAAACTCTTCCTTGTACTAACAACACTGTGTGTTTGTTGAATTTGAGGTTTTCAGGTTCTTTCCTTGCGTTTTTATAAGCAATTTTAGACGTTTATGCGCTGGGAATTTGGGGTAAATGTACAAGTCGCCATCTTTTGCGTGTTCGTGGACTGTGAACCGCTATCTTGGATTAAAACGTCACTACGAGCCCCGGGAAAACCGCATCTACGGCGATATTAAAACAAGCAAAGCAACAACCAAAAAACTTTCTCTTAAAGAAATTACAAGGCAAAATTTCCGTACTCACCCATACTTAATCATGCATACAGTAATGGCCGCCAACTACACATTTTCATGCAGTTTATGGACGCCAACACCACAATTTCGTTTCGGGAATTAAAAGATATAATCCTTACCCAAACCCTAACCATTACTCCCTAACCCTAACAGTGATTTCGAGAATTTTCGGCAGCTCGTAAAACGAGGTTTACCTCCGTATTTTGGTTTTGAAGATCAACAGCTTCGTATGCATAATGAAGTATGGGTGAGAACGGAAATTTAAACAATAACATTAACGATTTTAAGGCTTTAAGAAAATTCCCAGCTATTGGACTCTCAATGACGTTATAATCCTTGACAGGGGATACCTGTGAGTCAAAGCAAGGCCAGGTTTTGCTGTTCTCGTTTACATATTCGGTGCTTTTAGTACTGAACACATTGTGTCAAGACAGGTGTACTAGTTTATCAAAAACGTGTCTTTCACAGTCAGAACCCATAACATTGACCGGTCATCCAAGGCCGGTGCAACAATCAAAACTACTCATAAGCGATAAGCAAGCAATCCATAACGTTGAAGCCAGTCCTGCTCGAGTAGCTATGAATATATTGTGATCACTTCACGCCCTCCTCCGCGCACCATCAACACTCGGCCCAGACCTTCTGTGAGAACGTCAAGAAACTCCATATCTGGGCAATGTAAGTTAAAGACGGTTTTAAGGTGATTCGAAAAATCTTCACGCAGCTTTCGACAAGTAGTAAAACTGTTAAAATATCTAAGCAAATGTGCTGCAGAATTTTTGACTCAAACCGAAAAGCCTTTGTAAACAGAAACCAACTAGTATATATTGAGGGCTGCAATCTGATTGGCTGTCCTATAATCACTGTCTGCCACCCGACAAACAGCGAGTAGCGAATTATCGGTATTTTTAAAGAAAAAAAGTCAATCTCGGATTCTTTAACAGTAAAATAAATCTATAATTATGGGTTAAAATCGGAGGTAGTATACTTGCTTTCTATGAATCAAACATTCAACTCGTTGACTCTAAGAAAACTTCATCTCGTAGTCTAATTTTTATGTATGAATGGGACATTTTAAAAGCGGTTGCGTTTGGACAAGAAACCATAAAAAGGGATCCAAAAGAGCAGCTATCTTGCAATCAGTGCCTGAGGGGAGCTCCCGCGCAGCACCGGTTGCAAAAGAATAAAGGCGAAGCTATCTAATGTGGGTCCCCCTCTTACAATCAAAACCTGAGAGTACCACCCTCAATTACTGGTGGTGGAAGGATACAGTTAAGGGCGTCGTCATCGTCCTTTGGTGGCCCCGGTAGGTTGATTACGACCAACTGTGATCCCAAGGACTTCTCCTTTACGATCTTGTTCAGCTTTACCGCTGTGTTCATTCGACGTACATTCTTTTCAGCTCTAATAACAGAAGTTGTATAGACACTGTTAATGAGTAAAAACATAAAAAATGTTTAACTTAAACTAAACATCATATTTCTAATCTCTTAATCAACCCTAACCTTGTGTAATTTACTGTTTCTTTTTATGGCCAACAATCGTGTCTCCACGCTGAACAATAGGGTGTAAATTTTTCAAATAAACCATTTTATTTGTTATTATTTATATCCTTCACTGTTTTTTACTTGCACTTACGGGACATGCCGCCCATGTTGTTGGTTGTCATCTGTTAATGCAGCATTGGTGTGTGAACCGCTGGACTCGGGGCCCTGTTTACTGCAGTCCTCACCGGGCGGTGGGGCGTCTGTGACGTGTCTGTACGAAGAGGACCGTGCCCTGTGGGAGGAGCCGACCACGCCCTGGATCTCGCGCTTACTCTCCCGCTTAGAAAGGCTTAGCTGCCTCAACATCTGAAACCTCTGCTCCATTATCAACGTCCGCTCGTACGTGTACTCTGAGATATCCTCGTCAAACTGGCAGAAGAAAAAACCAAAGCAAACCTTTTTCAATATCGTGATCCGAAACGGACGCGAAGCGACTACTTCTGTCCGCCATTTTGTTTGGGTGTCATTATCTACTACTTCGGTAATCGCCCTCACTTGCAATCATGGACTTGATTTCAAAGGACGCAGCTTAAAAAGAAAGTATGTAAGGTCGCACTTATTACAAACAGGCAAGGGAGACTACGCACAGAGCACAGTTCCAAAGCCAACATTAGCCGAGTGTCGAGTCCAGTTCGTTAAGGGAGGAAAACCCGGAGAAAATCCCTTGGAGTCAGATTGAGGTTGATGCATCTCAGTCCATTTTGGAACCCAGGATTCAAACCCGGGTCTACAGAGGTGGGAGGCACGAGCGGTAACTGCTTGGCCATCCTGACTCCCCTAAGCAAAGTACAACCAAAGACAAAGATACGTAGCGTTTCATGCTTCTTTGCAATTATAGAAACATCTTAAGACAAGTTGTACCAACCATCTCAATCACTTCCACTGTAGCTGAAATACGCAAGTGGTAAATGAAAATTTCGAGATCCTTTTTCATTTGAATACTGTTGTCTTCCATTTCTGATGGATGAATCAAGGTAATTTGATGCCTGCGTTTGGACAAAACTAGAAGATAAATTGGCTACATCAAGAATCTTGCAATAACTAGAACAGCTAGAATAGATAGGATAACAAAGATAACTCTGGTAGAGTTTTTGCCTAGTTCTTGTAGTAGTAATAACAAAAATAGTATTGGAAATAATGTTAATAACAAAACCAGTTATGAGAATGATAGACATACAAATAAATAAGCTATCCGCTGGATAAAAACTAAACGACGTCACAAATAAATCAAAGACTTTTTGACTTTTTGTTAACTTCTCTATCCCTAGTCGTTAAGTGAGTGGAAGACTACTAAAAGAACGGGTAAAATGGTGTTAAACAACTTTCATTAAAGTTTTACACCTCTTTAGCAAGGCTTTTGAGATGCAACTTGGTTTGCAAGTGGTGAAGATGGACGAAGTAACCCTCTCAGATAGTCAAGTAATAAAGGAGTGTTGCTTGCAAAGCAATCACGCCATCTCGTTTTGTTCCAAAATCTCGTAGTCCACGGCCGAGTTTTTTTAGAAATCGCGTTGTAAACAAGACGGCGACAACGAGTTTTGGCAACAAAACAAAATCGCGTGATTTTTTGGCAACTTTTGACGCGCGCATTACGACGAATGGGAAAAAACTCGTACTCATTCTCGTTGTCAAATCTGAAGGTCTCTAATCATAGAAAGAATAAAAATAAAAAAATAAACAAAAAAATTTTTTCCTGGGAAAAATCAATTCATACAGACATTGCTGTACAGAGATCTGACTCGATGCTGTTCTTAAGAACAAGGAAAATCATTCATGAACTTGGATTGGCATTATTCTGTTTGACTTTTAAGTCAAAAAAATGTGGTTGGTAGAGAAAAAGAGAAGGTCAAAAGATAAAACAAGGAAGCTTATGAGACAAGGAGTATGCACGGATTATGAGACAAGGAGTATGTAAGGATTACCCATATAGCACGTTTGTGCGTTGAGCAATTGTTCAAGGGTTAATGGCGTCTCAAGTGTTCAGATGAGAGTAGTTTTAGAAAGGCTAAGGCTCGATTCTTAATGCATCAAGCAATTCTAAATCATGAGGTTGCTTTCATTATAATAATGAGTAATAATAAAAAGATATTAAAAATAATGATATTAACAGAACATTCACGGGATGAGAAACATTTGAGGGTCATGAAATATAAATAACAATAGTAATAATAATAATAATAGAATGGTTAAATGATAATATTAATAATTATTTTATCAATAGCAATAATAGTGATAATAACACTAAAAAACACAAAACAATTCTTATTACGATAATTATTATGTTATCTACTACTAATAACAGTATACGAAACATTTGCAGTTTCAAACATTCTGTGGTTGAGGCGAAGTATCAAATCGCTAAGTTTTGATTCTTTTCATGCATGCAATGAAATCAAAGTACAAATTTATTCTACCTAACTTGTATACTGCCTTTCCCTTGCCATAAGATTTCAACCTAATCTAAAGATCTTAATCTAAAAAATAATAATCCTAATCCTAATCTTATCAATCAAAGGATACGAGCCACGGTAAAGATTCTTAACTTGCATCGGCGCCAGACTTTGTGCTGCTTGAGTAGGAAGAGCAAAAGTATCATCATTCCTCCATCGTGCACGATCCACCACACGTCCATGTAGCCTTCCAGCCTTTCACTGTTCTCTGGAAACTGATCTATCCCTCGTGGAACCAACAACGCCTCTTGACCCTCCGATACACACCGACATACATCTACAGAAAGAGCGTTAAAAACAAAAACGTGAATTTGAAAAGACGAAAACTTTAGTTTTGTGTGAACTACAAGCTAGTTGCCTTAACATTCATATTGAGCCAATGGGCAGCAGCATAATGTAGCAGATTTTCAGTGAAGCTGGTCTGTTATAATTCTGTCATACGTAGAGAAAGTAAAGAAGGAGGTTGGCGGTAATGGGAAGAGGGAAAAACTATCGCAGCCAACAGAGAGAAATGGTTCAAGCATTCCGTAGAGGCCTTATGCACCACGAGGCGTCCCAATAAAAGGTAACAGGTAACATATTCTGTCGTAAGATTGAAACCATAACATAGAAATGTGTGCACAATGGTATTCAAACAGCTACTGCACAGAAGTACTTTTATAAAGCAGCAAAAGCATTGACCATGCAGAGCGTAAAAAGTTATCAGTGGTCGTATAGCTTCGATAAAGTCTCTTTGATAGCTTCTTCTTATTATTTCGGAGGCAAACAAAACTGCAAGGGTTAAAGGTAAAAGCAAGCTAGCAAATGCCCTTCGAGTCTAGAAGTGTTTCCTTGCTGTTTCTCCGTATGCTGCCACTTTGAATACAAATCCCCACGTAATACTTACGCACAAACATTGTCCAGACTTGCCGTTCCCGCCAGTTTTCAGGCCAGGCAACCATGACCGTGTTCGGTACCAGGCTCCCAAGCCCGCTGCCCTGGACGCTAGTTGTTGAAAATAAATAAGTTACAGTTTACTCGTATACGTGGTTCGATGTAATGTTAATGATGAATGATGGCCACTTCACTAAACAATGCAATTGTCGTTGAACTGGCTGCACAATTCAAACTGTATGTAGGGCAAAAATCTGTTTCAATAATAACATAGTCCGTAGTCTATAATATATCTAAAGTGACTTAAAGCGATCAACAAGCCACGAACGAAGCAGAAGGGACATTTTTTTAAGTGTACTTTCAGAAAATAGATTGGCTTCACAACAATGACAGTCTTCCTGTGTGTGTGGTTACAGAGATTTGCTTGAACTTTAAGGGTCAAGAGTCGTTCGTAATTTTTACAAAATTTGCCAAAAAAGGACGCACTGGAACGAATATCTACTACTAGTATTATCTACGGTAGTTTTCGAGAATATATAGCAAGAACGTATAGCAAGAACGTCCTTCCTCTACCTCTATATGCGTATTAACAAAGTTTGCTAAGAAGGCACTTACAGGAATGACAATCCTTCTTCAACGTTGTTGGCTGCTATTACCAGATTGAAGCCTTTAACTTTCTCCTTCTTCATGTAATTACTTATTACCTAGCAAGAAAGACAACTATTGTAAAACCAAAACCCCTATTAAATACCTTGACGAATGAGGTCAATAGAAAATTAAACATGAACTATAGGCGAAGTTTAATCGAAATGGTACTAGGCAAAGGTTAGGAGAGATGCGCGCCAACATTCGCACCTGTTCCAACAGGTTTGCAACTGACACATTTTGCCCGCAGAGCTTTTCGTCTATAATGCCTTTTCGTGTACCATCGTTACTTCTTATAGTGCTAACATATCCGTAAGAAACTAAAAAGTCCGATCAGTTCACTGACATTTAGCTCTTTGCGTCACTTGCTCCCAAAAGTGTGTCGATGGATTTCGTTTGGATGCATCCGACCCTTCACATAGAAAACTGTTCGCGTTGTTCTCACATGATCTTCGCTCTTAGAGTGGCCCTTGTTTGTCCAATTTTCGCATCAGTCTCCCTTAACGATGAACAGATCTTATTTCTTGTTTCTGTTCATTGTTTGGCTGAGGGTGTTGTAGAATTGTTCCCTCTCTTCTTCTTCTGCGTCTTTTGTAGGTGCATAACAACGAATTGGCTCCAAGGAAATTAGCGCTCTTTTTTAAAACATGAAGGCCACACCTTCTGTATGCGGTGCTCCATCATCTTGATACCTCGAGTACAAAAGGGTGGTGCCATCACCAGTTTCGTGTCTCCCGATGGGTCCAACGTGTCTCACCAACCCCAGAATTGATATTTTGTAGCGCTTAATTTCGTTGGCAATGATGTTTGAGTTTCTGGATTGATAAATGTTCCTGCCATTCCACGTAAAAGCAATTCATTCATTTGTAAGGTAAGCTTTTGACTTTGGAAAGGTTCCATGCTCTTTTTCTCCGAGTCGATGGTGCGGTAGAATGTCGTAAATGATTCTGTAATTTGTATAGTCTGACTCATGGCTCCAACGGCCAGCCTTACCTGTTTCAATCTCCCAAGACGAGGACGAGGGGATGGCCTTTTGAGAGATGAACCACAAATCGCAGATAAAAACATTGACCAAGTTCAGACAAAAATAATGACTACTTCAAATAAGATCCCGCTCTGTCCCTTTTAAAGGACATTCTGAGCACTTTTAGTGTGTTTTTAGACTACCACAACATGATGACTGTTAACGTGTTTTTACGGTCATTATTGTTATAACTACATACCTACGTTGCTATAAATGCTGTTTTTTCTTTGTTTGTTACAGATATTACGCCTGTATTATTGGTATTTCTATGCTGATTCTTACATCATCATCACTACTAGAAATACCTCTTTGGCTGTTGTAACGTCAGCAGCTCTTGACTGATAGCTCCCTTCCAGCACTGATCCGACCATCGCCAGACCTTTTCCTAGCCATACAAACAACATAATCCTGTCAATTTCTGTAACTGCTTAATGAAGTCACTAATGATTTATACTTACCAGCCTTAAGCTGGCTTAGGAAACTGAGCAGGCGACCTGAGCGTGGTTCAAAGGTGTTGGTTAACTTGGCCAAAGCAAGAATCTGAGGTCTAGAAAAATCCTCAATATTAGTAGCACCTCACACAGTTTTAGCGTTATTTTTAATCTCAAACTCTTGTAACAAACGAACCCGCAAAGAGCGATTACCTCCAATTCTTAGTGTGGGTTTGGCCCTCTCGGGACCCCATCAGAGCATAGCGTGCTGCACTCAGCTTCAGTCCCCGAATGCCGTCACCCCATTCTTTCTTTGCACTGAAAACAAGAAACAATTTATTTGGCATCGCACAAGAAGAGTTGCTTAGTCCACCAATCCAGTATTGTTCAGGCACAGGTTGGAGATTTTAACGGAGTTTGGAACCGCCGCCTGGCTAGCCCAGTTGGTAAGGCGTTAGTCTGTCGCGTGGGAGGCCGGGGTTCATTTCCAGGTGCCAGACCTTCATCCAGGATCTTGGGTGCTGCCTTTGCTATAATATTTGCAAACGGCTAAACTTGTGCATCTTCTCGGAAAAGGGCGTTAAACCGTAGGACCTCAGAGCTCTATCACTGGGTTGTAAAAACTGGTAAGTTTTGCGACAACCCAAGAAGAGTCAAGCTAAATAAGTAAATAAACAAACAAAAAAACACTGGAACGAAAAAAAATTCGACTCATATCAGAAATTAAAGCATTTGCGTTTGCAGCACGATAGCAGGTCCAGTTAAAAATGTTCATACGACAACTTGATAAAAAGAGTAACAGTTTATGCTCGTACGTAATCAACGAAACAGATCTGAAACACTTAAAATGTTTGGCTTATATTTGATGTGATTAATTATTTTTTATTCAACGGTATAAAAAAATGAAATATTCAGGGTACAACCACCTGTGACAAAAACTTGGTATAATCACCTCCATCAAATAATTGCCTTCCCTCAAATGATCGGCCCCTTTAGTAGGAAAACAGAAATAATCGCCCCGGCTACTATTAAGGTAAGTATCTATTTTCAAACATGTACAATCAAACAAATGTAATTAAAATGCCCGAAAATTAAGGGTTTGCTACTATGCCAAACCGGCTCCCCTAGGAAACTTTTAAAGAAGATCAAAAAAATGTTTGAAACTTACCCCTGGTACTCGATGTACTTGTATATTCCTGCGGCTATGATAATGGCGGCGAGGGCGTAGTACCAGCTGGATATGAACATGAGACCGATGCACAAACACATTCCTAGGAATGACGTAAACCTGAAATACGCAAGATATTCCTCCAGCTCTTCTCGTGTATACCACGTGGTTGAGAATACACACGAGCAAAACTCAAATTGTTTAAAAAAATACCGACTGGTCTATTCAGACGTTAAAAACCTTTATACAGATGAAGCAAACCCAAAACTTAAGTACTTAGCAACAAAAAAGATGAATAAAACCTTACCAGTGGTAATACTTAAATCTTGGCCGCCAATTAGGTGTTCGTAGTAAAGACTGCAGTACACAGGCCAGATTTACGAATCCATAACACATAAGGAAGAACCTGCGTTAGTCACAGCAAAAAAAACAACGCCAGTGAACGTGAACTGTCCTGACTGTCAAGAGTCAATTAGGAATATTTCTGTTCCTACATCCCTAGCATCCCCACTTCATTCTAAAATCTCTAGCGCCTAACATCCTCGTTTCATTCCTACATCTTTAGGATCCTCATTTCATTCCTACATCCCAAGTATCCCCGTTTCGTCCGTACATCCCTAGCACCCCTTTTTCATTCCTACATCCCTAACACCCCCATTCAATTCCTACACTCCTACTATCCCTATTTCAATCTTACATCCTAAGCATCCTCATTTCATTCCTACATCCCAAGTATCCCCGTTTCGTCCGTACATCCTTAGCACCCCTATTTCATTCCTACATCCCCAGCACCCCATATTACATTTCATTCTTACACCCCTAGTATCCGTGTTTTGTTCCTACATCCCTAGCATCCCAATTTTGTTCCTGCATCCAAAGCACTCCAATTTCTTTCCTACTTACTTAGCACCCCCATTCTACTCCAACATCCCTAACATTCCCATTTAATTTCTACATTCTAAGCATCCCCATTTCGTTGTTACATCCCTAGGACCCCCATAGGCCATTTCATTCCCGTTTCGTTCATAAATCCCTTGTATCCCCCTTCCATTCTTACATCCCGATCCTAGCATCCCCGTTTCCGCATCCCTTCCTACATCCCTAGAATCTTCGTTCCATGCCTACACACCTAGAATCCTCATTTCTTCTCTACATCCCTAGTATCCCGTTCGATTCCTACATCCCTAACACCCCCGTTTCGTTCCTACATTCCTATCTAGATGTCAAGAAGCAGTCTGTTTTTCCGAGTGCTTTTTAGAGGAAATGTTTGAGAATTTTGTTGGTGAAGAAAATACCCGCGTTAAAGAGGAGTCGGAACTAAAGAGGTGGCCGTACTGAGAGATCAACTGCACAACTTGAAAGCAAGAATCAACATGAAAAAATTACCAATCTACAATCACCAAGTTTTCTAGCATGTAATTTTGGTTAGTTCCTTTGACGGGTAAGAACACAAATTTGTAAAATATTTCATTCTAATCAACAATTCGTTTGTATTATTTGAAATGACATGAAAAGTTCCTTTTTTTCTATCAAAATTATTAACAGAAACTTTCTCAAGTGTCCATGGGTTTTGTTCTGCAGGTGGTATTTTTGACAGCCTGTTGTGAAGTTACTTTTGCTGATGCTGCACCAATTTTTTTTAACTCTACATTGATGTAAAGCCTGCAGTGGTTTGGATTAAAACCATCAGTGCTACTGAAGATACAAAAGGGTTCTTTTTTAAGTAAAACCATAACTTGATCCACCTGTTCCTATAACCATTGCACGTTATAATTAATAGTTAGCTTGCATGCACGGTGACAGTGGGAACACAGTCTGTGTACTAACTATACTAACATTGTTATGATCGGAGCCACCTGATCCAAGTTGGCAATGAGGATTCCGATTTCTGCTATACATACTGTTGCCAGGAGCGCTTGGGTTGGCTCCCCGCTCTTAGATGCATGACCAAACCTACCCAGAACCGGGATGAGATTGTCACGCGCAATGGCTTGCAGAAGACGAGGGGCCCTTGAGCAAAAACAATTTTTGTTTTTCAATAACGCTATAGAGCATGTGCAACAAGAACCGTTTCACCATGGCTGAGATCCCCCCGCCCCCCCTCCCAGCATGGAAGATCTGAAGGTGGAGGATAGATAGTTTTGGTATCGGCACCAAAGGAGGCGAAAAGGAGAGCACTACAAGTCGACCAAGAATGACTTAGGAAGGAACTGTAGAAAACGAAAGACATGTGATGGGTTTGAGGTCTCGGAGAGAGGCTCAACTAGTAGGCAAAGGTAGCAACTTGAGAAGCGTCCATATATTTCAAGGGGTAAATATTCAAATAGCTATTAAAAAGAAACCCTCTCCCCTCCGTAGAAGGATCTGAAGAGAAAATGAGGTAGAACAACTGTTCAGAATTTCCTAAATAATCGACTAAACTTGAAAACAATACAAACATCGAGATACCCTAGGCATGGCTTGCAGCCGTGCGCAAACATCAAACACGTGGCAGATCCTTTCAAGACACCGTGTGTATTTTAGACAGTAACTTATAAATCTACAGACAATAACTTATAAATATACAGCTTGAACTTTAAAGTTTGCAAAAAGTATGGCGCTTTGAACTACATCTTCTCTCTTTATACGGCGACTGAATGTCGATCACGTCAAGACAATAAAAAGCCAAATATAGTATGCGCGAAAACCGGCGATGAACGCCTTGATGGGCTCGGTCCAACATGTGGCGTAGTTAAAACAGGAACAGCGTTTTCTTTTTAAAGAAGGGTTTCTACTCTTTCCAAGAAGGCTTTTTTCACGTCTCGTCAATGCCACTGCCTCTGTTTTGTATTTTTCATTTCTTTTTGGTGAACAATCTCCATTGTGTGTTTAAAACTAGGACGTAAGTCTAGAATCGGGAAACCATGATTGCATTCGTTGTAAACTTTAAGGTTCCAGCTACAAACTTAACAAATTTCGAGTCAATATAGCGTTGCTGGGTGACTGAAAACATTTAACCTTATAAAAGAAAAAGTGGTCCATTGATATAGCGTCTTTTCATATGAAGGCGCTTTACAATGACCAGTTTACCCCCAGTTGACAGAAGCATATATAGGCGCCTCAGGCAGCCGCTTCAAAGCAGTCCACGTATGCTAGTACTCATTTTACCGGCCCCAGAAGGATGGAAAGCTGAGTGGCCTTTAGCGTGAAAGATTGTCGCCCAAATATTCAGCCCTCGCCCAGGCCGGGAAGCGAACCGGGAACTACAGGATTGGGAGGCAACTTGTTTCAACGTTTTTCTTACCCGGTTAAACTCTGCATACCCGCACCGACTGTTGAAAGAAACGATCCAATGAGGATGACCCATTTACTCGGCCACGCGATATTGGCTACTACCATCACGCTTCCAATGCTTTCACCAAACCTTTAAAAGTAGAAATAACACCCGTGTCTTTGGTTCTCAAGAAAAACAGAGTCTTTAGTTAAATATCCAATTGTATCTTGGTTTGAGTCATTAAAGACCGCGACGTTTCAACTGCTTACTACAAGTTTTCTTCACGCGTTACGTAGACTGCGATTTTGTCAGCTTAGATTGGCATCGGATTGGCGCCTTCGAAAATGCAAACACAGGTGCACACTACACGAGTCAAACAAGCCGATCAGATTCAGCTCTATCAAACAACATCAACAGGAACAAGGGCAACGAGATACCCACGGCATGGCTTGCAACCGTGTGCAAACATCAAACACGTGGCAGATCCTTTCAAGACACCGTGTTTATTTCAGAACGCACCGATCCGACGCCAATTTAAGCGAACAAGATTACAGTCTACACATCACCTAAAGGCTAGAAGTAAGGAGTCGAAATTCCGCGGTCCTCAACGACTCACATCGTGACATAAATTGAATATTTTCATTAAGTACCCTTGTCCACGATGAATAATCTCTTTCGTTTCACAAACAGGGAAGCTGATTCAATAACCAACTTACTTGTCTCGTAGAAGTGCCCCCTCCATCGTCGCCCCAAACAATAAAATTGAAGTCAGATCTGAGAGCACCATTGTTAAAGAGAGCAGGTTCTGTCTTTGACTGCAACCTTTTCGGTATCTTCTTTTGAAAAGTCTTTCTTATTTTTAATGTCCAGGTTTTTTTAGTGTTACAAGAAAAAAAAATTAAGAAATCGGCAAAATTTACAAAAAATGTAAAAACACTCTTTTATTCTTTTGTACGACTCAGATTACACAAAAAAGTTAACAGCAAGTGTTTTTGGCCTTGTTTAATCAGACCCTTTCGCGGTTACAAAGATCCGTGAAACTGCGAGATCTTACAGACATATGATTTCGCATGGTTATATCTTCACCATCTAATTATCACATATCAGTCCCAAACTAGGCAGATATACTAATTCTAAAGCATTCTTTCAAACAAGTAGCGACAAAGTGGCTTAGTTAGAATCCGTCAAAGGATCTATTGTTGTAGCAATAGTACTCTTAAAACGCTCGCGCTCCTAACCTATGGAGAAATGCAAATGAACCTGCCAGCGTTCGAGGATGCGCTGTAACTAGTTATCAGAGACATAAGGATACAGACAAAAGATGTGGTTGAGATGGCTGCTATCGTTCCTTTAGGAATCGACTGCTGTGCATCCCTTAGGTCTCCTGAGCGATTGGACCCAGCCATGATACCTACAGAAAAGGATTGGTTGACAATACCTTTCAATTCCCGTTTCTCATAAAAAAAACTTCATCAACGTCTCCATTTTACCAGATCAATAAACCAACTTCCATCTTTTAAAAACCTTGCTTTGATACGAGGCTCAGGAAGGGAAATGAACAAAAGTAAGAAAATTTTTCATTTTTCGATGCCAATGCGATTTCTATTGTTTTATTCCCCTGAGTCTCGTATCCAAGTAAGAATTTTGAAATAACGAAATGAGTACTAAAGGTTGGAAAAGGGAGGCACTGAAGCACGGACTGAAGTACTTAAGGTCATTTCATTGAAACAGAACCTACACTGAGATTTTTGTCAAACTTTTAACAATTGTCAATCATTATATGTAAACTGCAAAAATGGAACAAAAAAGGGGTTAACTTCTGAGATATGATTGGCACGAATACCACCTCCAGGGCTGTTTTTCTGTTATTGTAAGCTTGAAGTCAAAACTCTAGTTTCCTCATGTGGCCAACCAAGGTAACATCGAAGATCATAAGAGATGTAAAGAAAGATAACGTAAAGAGTTCTTCTGCACTAGGAGAATAATTTTCTTGTGATTTTTAGCAAAAAAATTTTTATAAGGAGGAACTTTCATGCCCTTTTGCTTTTTGCCTTTTGCTGTGGTTTCTGTACCTAAGGAAACAGTGTACTCTCGTCTATGTTTTTTATATTTTTCCGCATTTGCAACACTGAAATTTACCCTGTTTTTTCTCTTTCTCTTTTTTCTCCTTTCGAAATTTAATTGGTTGACGAAAAAAAAATTGTGGGGTATCCATGCTTGTTTAGGAGAAACTCTAGGAAAACCAGCAAACATTTTCGTCACAGAAAAAATTGAGTACTTACTTACTTCAAACAAAATTAGACCTACAAACTTCAACTTACCAGTAACAGAGGGGAAAAAGATGGCCAATAATATAAAAAAGGATGTTGTGATGTCCGATCGCACTTCTCCTTCGTGACTTCCAGCAGGAACACCCGGATTGAACTCTCCTGCTTTCAGGTAGTTACTACGCACATTCTCTGGAATTAAATAAAATCATTTATTAAATTTTCAATCTCGAATATTGCGATTCGCGCGTTCTGATTGGTTCATTCAATCTCGGTTATCAGCTCATATTCGGAGTTCACTAAATATGGAAACTGACTGTAGTGTTTGCAAAGCCAAAAAATAGGTTCTGAATAAAATTTAGCTGTTATTTTTAAGTATGGAAGAGTTTAGAAAACTAATTAAAATTAATAAAACAATTATCCCATTCGCGCTTGTTGGATATGAGATGATTTATAGCCAACTCGGCTATTTACCATCTCATATCCAACGCGCGCTCTTGGAATAATTGTTAATTAACCCTTACATTAAGTGACGATTTACTAGTACTACAACTAGTACCTCTGATTCTGATAGCACCTTCCTTTATTTTCTTAATCCAGATGTTTCCAGGACGGTTTTGGGTATTTTTCAAGGAATAACCTCGAATGTTTCAGAATATGAAAGTCAAAACCGGACAATAGTCCATTTCCAGGTTCCTAATAGGTTACCAAGCTTCTACATGAAACCGAGACAAATGTTGTCCTGGCACAGTTAGAGAAGTGGAAATGATTATCATGAGAAAAAAACTTATCAGCATCTCTATTATTTTGACTTCTCTAACTGTGCTAGGACAACCTGTTCCAATAGTTTCGGAAAATTTCAATTGCGATACAAAATTGCTCGGACACTAGTCTCAACAACAAGTGTTTCTGTTGGTTCAAGAAAAACAATTTTAAATAACATTGGAGTAAAAGTTTTGTTTCTAGTTTGTCACTGACCTATCAAGACGCCGCTTGTAATCCCGGGAACCCCAGTAATGTATCTCAGTTCAGTATCATTCCAAACCTGAGCATCGCTGCTCTGGCTGTACGCAGCCCTTAAAAGTGTATCATTCTTAGAACAGGTGCTATAACTGCTGGCAGAGAGAAGCTGATCACCAAGTAAACAAATTCTGCAAAAAATAGTGGTAAAAGTCAAGCTCGTAAAAAGAAGACATTCTACCGGAGATTCACTGCATGCTTAGAAGGACTATTCCAGCAACCAACCATCAAGAACCATATTTAGTAGCTCCTACTACTACTTCTAGTTAAAGATTGCTTTAAAGTATACGTATACTGACTTGTCAATAAAAATTTTCATGGTAAAACATTTAAATTTGGCAAGCTTTCGGCTACCAGACTGTTGCTCAAAAAAGGTTAATTGAAATTTAAATTGTTTGACCAACTTCATAATGACACCTTATTCGAAAAGTAGAGAAGGCGAGGCTTACTTACTTTGGCATGTCTCTTGACTGTGCAGAAAAAAATCCCACATAGATAGCCACAATTGAAAGCAAAACGCAAGCCAGAAAAATCGACGCACACTTGTTAACGTACTTGACACCAACAAACACGACAAGGGACAAAAGCAGTAACAGAATGGAACCATACACCCGCATGTTGTTCAGCATGACAGGGGACTGGGCGCCACCGCCTGAGCGTACATCACCAAATATGGACATCTTTGGTGCCATGTATGTCTAAAAATACAATCCAAACAGCCATGTACCTAAGAGTTGATAGCTATGTTCTTTCCCGATCAAAGTTTTAAAAGTTTAAAAAACACCCCAAGCAACTATAACCCCAATTTAATCTTTCCTGAGTGCTTGGAAAGAAATAACAAGTTATTTACCTACTATTACAAGGGCGCGTGTTGGATATATGAGATGGTAAATAGTCAAAGGAGCGGGAAGTGTCGAGTTCTTTATATATCATTTCATATCCAGTAACCGCGAACGGAACGATTGTGACTCCAATTTCCAAAACTTATCGTTCTTTTAAAAATGACATATTTATTCAGAAACACGTTTCAGGTTTGTAACACTATGCAGTCAGTTTCAATGTATGTCAATCGGGTATATGAGCTTATAACCGAAAGTGAAAGAAATAATCTTGAAAAATAGCTGTAAACTCGCGAGTGTCAATGGAATCCCATCGTATTTGTTTCAAACGGCAATCTTCAAGCTGGCGAAAAATCAGTTTCGTTTCAAAGGCACTTTATTGCAATTTAACTAAAACGTCTTGAAATTGTCCCGGAAAAGAATTGTCCTAACATTCTGCTTCAAGAGAGCTTTTAGTTTCAGTTTAAAAGAATCGACTACGTTAATTCATCACGTAAACTGTTCCATAGTGAGCAGTTTGCTGTGGCTAGGTGTACATACCAACAGGATCTCAATGGCGCCAAGAATGTACATCGCTGAAGCAAACGAGGTTGCCAGGTAAAACAGCAAACCAACTGCTCCTCCAAACTCTGGACCAAGTGCTCGAGATATCATGAAATATGATCCACCCGCTACAAGGTGGAGGACGGAAGAGAAAAGTTCTTGATCGTGAAGACAAACAAACTTACCATTTCATCAAACAAAACAGACTTTTGAAACATATCTAAACACATCTATAGTAGACCCAGTAACGACAAAAAAACTTAGGTAACAAAAAGTGGTAGCTCTTTTTCAAAAAATAAGAGAAGTGTTAACAGACTAACGATTCAAAATTGTCTAGCTTAGAACCACGTAAGAAAGAATTATCTCGGTGAAACCCAGTAGAAACGACATTGTGCAATCTACAGTGGAATTCACTAAAAACAATATTTGTGCAGAACTGTCTATAGTGAAATCCAGTAAAAAACAAAATTGTGCAGAGCAATTTACAACACAACCCAGTAAAAACGACATTGTGCAATCTACTGTGGAACCCAGTAAAAAACATTGTACAGAGCAATCTACAACAGAACCCAGTAGAAACGACACTGTGCAATCTACTGTGGAATCCACTAAAATCAATATTTGTGCAGAACTGTCTAAAGTGGAACCCAGTAAAAACAACATTGTGCAGAGCAATCTACAGCAGAACCCAGTAGAAACGACATTGTGCAATCTACTCTGGAACCCAGTAAAAAACATTGTACAGAGAAATCTACAACAGAACCCAGTAGAAACGACAACGTGCAGAGCTGTCTACAGTGGAACCCAGTAAAAACGACATTGTGCAATCTACCACAGAACCCAGTAGAAACCACATTGTGCAGAACTATCTACAGTGGAACCAAGTAAAAAAGACATTGTGCAAAGCAACCTACAGTGGAACCAGCCGGTCCAACAACATTGTGCAGAACTATCTACAGTGGAACCAAGTAAAAAAGACATTGTGCAGAGCAATCTACAGTGGAACCAGCCGGTTCAACAACATTGTGCAGAACTATCTGCAGTGGAACCAAGTAAAAAAGACATTGTCAGAGCAATCTACAACGGATCCCAGTAAAAAAGACATTGTGCAGAGCAACAAATAGTAGAAGCAGCCAGTAACAACGACATTGTGCATAGCAATCTACAGTGGAACCAATTAAAAATGACATTTTGTAGGGCAATCTAAAGTGGAACCAGCGGTAGCAACGACATTGGCAAAATTTTCTACAGTGCAGAGCAATGAACAGAACCAGTAAAAACGACATTGTGTAGAGCAATCTACAATGTAATACAGTAAAAATGACATTGTTCAGAACAATCTAAAGTGGAATCCAGTAAAAACGACATTGTGCAGAGCAGACTACAACGGAACCCAGTAAAAATGACAGTGTGCAGAACAATCTACCATGGAACCCAGTAAAAAAGACATTGTGCAGAGCAATCTAAAGTGGAGCCTAAAAAACGACATTGTGCAGAGCCATGTACAGTTGGACCCGGTAAAAACGACATTGTGCAAAACTGTCTACAGTGAAACTAAGCAATAACGGCATTGCGCTGAACTGTACAATGTCGTTATTACTGTGTACATTGGAACCAAGTAACAACGACATTGTGACTGTCATGACATACGGATCGGAAACGTGGGTGATAAGATCTGTTGAAGAAGATATTTTGAGAAGAGCGGAAAGACGTATATTTGGTTTGAAAGATGTGCAGTGTGAAATTGGCTGATAGAATACATTTTTTAGGGTAAGAAGTTTTTATGCCCAATGGTATATTAAGGGGCTTTTTAACATTTTCTATGAACATCCCTATCCAGTCACTCCAAATATCCCCCCTCCTGGGCCCGGGGGTACTCCCCCCAAATATAGATAGGGGTGTGCAGCTCTTGACCCAAAACCCTTACACTATTCATGACCTAACTCTGTGATTTTCCCTAACCTATTTATGACCTGAGTGGGGCGTGATGAATAATCAATTTCAAGACTGGGTGCAAAAACCAATACCCTATTTATGACCAAAAACAATGACAAAATGGCCAAAATCTATCCTAATCATGACCAAAAGCGGCTGAAAACAATACCCTTTGGCGCTGCACATACCTATACAGCCCATGTTAGGGAGTACCCCCCCCCCCTCCATACAATTTTATCTTATATGTACACTAGTATGTACCAACAGGTTGGCTAAATAAGTACTGCATAAGATTTTTAAATCTTGTTAAAATACACTCACACAAATGACTTTACACAAAAGCATACAAAGACTCAGTTGATGGTATATACATTTACATACTCGCAGTTGAACCAAAAACTCACAGTTGCCAGTAACGACAACAGATATATGACCCCAAGTATGAAATTAGAAGATATTAAAACTCTAGATACCATACCTGGTACAACCCCATTAGTAGCAATAGCACTCATACTGATCGCTGTGAGCATTGTCTGTTAACCAAGAATAGGAACTGTTCTTGTCAGTAAACTAATATATCTTTAGAAGTAATATTCTATGCCAACCTATTTTACTATTTCTTTTGAAAAAATGAAAATTCAGCAACTAAGACTTATACTTTACTGCCCAAGGTTGCATAATTTCAGGTAGAATTATAGAGGCTCAATTTATAGCTTAATTGACTTTTATCAATCGCTTAATTTGTCTAGCTAAAAGCTGTTGAACTGTGTTATATTGGTTTCCATTTGGTGAACACAGATTGCACTTACTATGATTGACTGATGAAAATTTATATATTGATTTCTTATAAATATGTTAAGCGAGCATTGAGATAGATTCTCTCTGTAAGGTTATAATTATTTTTGTGTAAAGCTGCTGCCTAACAACTTTAAGTTTCTTGGATTTGGCTTCTTGCTGGCATTGTAAATACACAGTTAAGAAAAAAACATAACAAAACATTTTTTAATAAGTGTGTAACAAGGTCTAAGCAGAGTACTTTCAGAGTGTGTAGAGAGGGGGTAAAGCTGGATACAACAATGGAATCAAGTTGGCTTCCCTTTTTTGTCAAATCTTGTGGATTCTTTTAGGTTGTCCGTTTAGAGGTCGAGAGACAAATTTGGCCTCCATTCTATTATCAGTATACAAGAAGATACAAAGGCGTAACAATTTGCAGTTCCAGGGGGAACCCCCATAAGCGTAGACAGGAGTGCTTGCTCAGAAAATTTATTTTCAACCCTAAGGGATAGCAAATTGGGTGCGGTCAGTGGTGAACAAAACCCTAAGAGATAGCAAATTTGGCATGCTCAAGTGATTTTAACAGGAAATAAGAACAACTAATAACCTGTTCGATGGTTAAAAGGATTAATCTCTAGATATTTTGACAGTTATAAATGTAATAAAAATTTTTGTTTGTCAAAGCCGCCGTATCTAATTAAAATTTCATTTTCAAAACAAGTATAAAGTTCTGTGTTATTGGCATTAATTAAACAATGGTATTGGTATCTTCTAGCACTGAAGACCCATACCCTAGAAGGGATAGGACGAGTACTCCTATCTATGGGGTGTCCCCCCCTCCTGGGTTGCAAATGTTTCAAAACAGCTTCTTCTTCTCAGTTATTTCAGACGCTGAGTAAGGTTACCAGTACTGGTAATCAAGACAGCAGTTAACCAGAATTCTTTAACTCTATGAGTGCAGCCACTTAAACTTGAGGAAATAAAGTAAGTAATGTAAACTCTACTCACACAACAGCAGCAGGTGAGAACTATTAAGAAGGCCTCTGCTACTCCTGCAACTCCAACAATCCATGACAAACGAATGAACAGTATCACACCAAAGATGTTCTGTATGGTTGGTAAATACACTCCCATCAGTGTGCCCATCTTTGTCCCCTGTTGAAAATGTGTATTGCATTCACAAACTTTACTCCAAAAAAATATACAGTAAATTTATGCTGTAACAAGGGTTAGAGAGGAGGGGGCTTACCTATAGCAACTAGTAACTTTGTGTTCTTCTGCCATTTTAATCAGAAATTTTCAAAAACTTAAAAAGATATAACCATTTACAAAATGTGTTTTCGATACAGGACACCTTGTTTTTTAGCTTCATTGTCTTCATGTCGGGAGGGGGCAGGCTTATTAGAGATGGGCGTTCATTCAAAATTTGAAGCTCTAGATGGGGCTTATTATAGAGAGGGGCTAATTAGAGCTTTTACTATAAAAAAATGGATCAATACTTAACAAAAAGTAGATTATTCAAACTGATAAAAAAGGCAGGTTAAGCCCTTTTGAGTTTTCAGGTTCAAATATGATTTTTTTACATCTTGTTCACTCTCTGTGTTTCAAACAGTATGCTTTCATGAGTTCATGAACTGTTAAGTTGACAGGACTAGCTGTTAATTTTATTCATATTGGATGTAACCTGGTACTTAAATTGGAAAGGAAATTCTACCCAGGGCATAGTTTGAGGTACTCAAAAAAAAGTGAGTTAATGACGGAAATCCTCTTATTATACCCACTTGAAAGCTAAAAAAACATAATACTGAGTTTGATCAGTTTATTTGACTCTTAAAGATATTAGCATATATAATTACTGCACAACCTCTTAACAAGTTCAGTTGCAAAAGCTTTTAAAACACTGGCGCTCTCATGATCAAAGAAAATAAATTAATGTCGAATATAATGCGGGCCCAAACGAAAAAATGTCCACATCTATACAGTATACATGCATGTACTGTACACAACTAAAATTGTATTAGAATTGGAAGAGAAAAAAGTATGATCATCAAATATGGAAGACTGAAGAGATTATTCGAAAGTGAATTAGTTTTACGATGACTAATAATTATATTCAAATGTTCTCTAAATTATTCACAGCCAATCGTCGACCGCTCGCTAACTTTTCATCATCTTCGCATTTTGAAATACACTACACGACTCTGCTGAGTCGCCGCCGTTTTTGTAGTACTGTTACAAGAAAATATCAAGTCATCAAAAAAAATCTAAAATTTAAATTTGTTGCTGTAATGAATTCAGATTAGCCTCTTTGTTTACACTCGTGTCTATGTTTTCTTTATTCCGCTGGAGTCACAAAAGCGAAGGCGGAATCTATTTTTGGAAACCCATGAAAATTCATACATTTTAACCTCAAACAATATTATTGCCGTACTGTAACTTAAAGCAAAACACAAAATCAGCATGATACAGTTCAAGGTTAATTTTTTTTTACAATTACAGCACTGACCGGTTAGTTGATGTGCACCCAGTGAACTTTTTTATTTTACTCAAATGATAAACGGTGTAAAGTTAAAATTAAAAGTTCCGCTCTCCTCGGCCCTGTGAATTGAAAACAAAATGAAATCAAACAATCCTTGAACAAATTTTAGTTACAAACCGCCTTAACGAAACATACTTGAGACCTCTTCAAGGCCGTAGTACCCTCCTCTTCTTCTGTTGGAGCTGTAGGGACTGCTTCATAAGTTGACAGTTTCGAAAGAAGCGAGGAAATTTTAGGCCGTTTGTGAAGTTCATCCTAGAAAGAAACGAAGGACGGACATTGCACTAAACTCAAATCTCAATTATATTTTTAAAAATATCAACTGTAGTTTAAACAACAGTAAACGAATTACATTCAGTGATTCAACATCAAGATTAGCTCGAACCTCATAAAGAGCCAAGTTGCCACCTTCAAACACTGATTGGAGGTGAATGCCATTTTCTTCAGTCTTGTCCGCACCTGTCAAATGAAAGTTTACCGCAATGGCGCGCTAAAATCGAAATAAAGGAGTACCAACACAAAAAACCAAGACATCCACATGATATCAATGCAAGACTTTTTGAATAATCACTCAAACAGAAATTAATTCAAAAACATACATGTGGGTGGGTCAATAAATTCTACGTGTACATCTGAAGTAATAATAACGCCGCTTTTCCTTTGTGAATCAGCGCTGCTTTCGTCGTCAGTTTTAGTTGTGTTAGTTGCACCGGCCGCTGATATCGTAAATCTTTCTGAAGACATGTAGAAACAAACAATATTTCTTTCAAAGTAATTTGAGATAATCAAAGAACTCCGTTTCTTCCAATTCTTTGTCAATCCAAAATTTCAAATTTGGCAAAATTTTCATGCATGTATCACAGGCCTCCCATATTTGCCAACATAACTCAAAACTCTGAAGTAATTTTGTAGCGCGAATCTTAAAAACTGGGTTCGTACAACAAAAAAATGTTGTACTTGTATTCAATGGCTAGTTACGTCTTAAAATTTCTTAACGCTATAAGTTGCCGAAGCGACAAATGTTCATTAAAAGTTGTTGCACTCAAAGTGTCTTTTTCTAGTTCTAATTGGCCGCAGCGTCTGTCGTTTTCCGGCCATATTTCGTTATGATTCGCGCAGGAAATTCCAAGTATTTTACATTATTCATTAACAACAATCCAATAACAGCTATTCAACATGTAGCGATGTGCACAAATTGTGTACACAGCTTTTGGAAAGACTCCCTTGAATGGGTCATCAGACGGAACACCATTTTTCCAAAATTCTCAAACCGAAAAAAATTTCCATCAGAAGTTTTAGGTTTTTGCAAAATGCAAAAATTTCTTCCCGTTTCCCCCATCGCAAACTGAATATATTCCCACAAAATTTTCGTATGTTTAAGAGGATGGGCCCGAAAGACTGCCCCTGCAGAGCCCTATTGCGTGCTAACGGGAGTATCAGGCTTAAACTCCTCGTCTCTCTCC
>JAOBAT010004683.1:0-10714 GCA_026413305.1 Hydrozoanthus tunicans
TCTTAAATATTGCATTTTCTGAAGTATTGTACACATAAAGATTGCTCGTTGGCACTTAGCGGAAGCTACTACTAGTTTAGTATAAAGTAAGTTAACAAGTTATTAAAATTATGAGATTGCATTGTTTACACCAAATTCCTTAATCAAAATGAAGGGTTCATTGAAGCTATTGCAATTATAAAAATTGTCAATTGCCTTTAGAAATGAAAGTTTTAGAACTGTAGTGTATTTTAAAAACCCTTCGTATTTAAATTTTAAATTTATGATATGAAAAATAGGTTGCTTTGATTGACTTCAGCCAAACAAGTGAAGTAACAGCTTCTGAGTCCCTAACGGTGATAAAACCTGCAACCTTCTGGTTACCGGTCAGATGCTCTACACACTAAGCTACAGGAACACACATGGGGAGCCGAGTCCCTTAACTTGATTCTGGTATAAGTCCTGCTGACTGTCAGGCTCAATACGAATCCATATGATGAATTAATAGATTATGCTTAAGCTTATCAGCTTGGATGGATACTTTGAAAGAATATATAGATATATTGAGCCTTGCAGTTATCAGGACATTTTTGCTGTTTCATCTACAGAATCAAGTTAAGTGATCTGTTCTCCATGTGAGTTCCTGTTGTTCAGTGGGTAGAACATCTGCATGACCAGTAATCAAAGGGTCATTGGTTTTATTTTCATTAGGGACTGAGAATTTTTGCCCTTCTGAGAAAAAGGAGTATCAGTATGTGACTACAAGAACAAAACTATTGCATCAAGTTATTTCAGAAATACTAAATACATCTCTCCCACAGATTCAAGGCGAAAGGCAGCACCGCAGCCGTCCTCGGCCTCACCTAGTACAGCTATCAAGCCAAGAAAAGATTTTAAAGAGACAGAGAAAATCAAAGAAACTTTTAAAGAAAACAAAGAGGTGAAGAACAAAGCTCCACCCCCTAGGAAACTCAGTAGGTCCAAATCACTCTCCCCTGCGCCACCTCGTGCCAGGCTTCCGCGACGTTCGCTTTCACGGTCAGTGTCAAAATCGCCCAGTCCCCCGAAGCGATTAACAAAAGCCCGTTCCTCTTCAAGTTCGTCTTCGTCAAGGTCGAGATCACGTTCCCCTCGCCGCCGAAAGCGCACACCGTCCCCCAGACCAACTAAACTATACGTAGGACATTTAACGCGAAACGTAAACAAAGATCACGTGTTTGAAATATTTAGCGTGTATGGCCACGTGAAGTCAGTAGATTTGCCGATGGATCGTTTTAACTATCTTCCGAGGGGCTTTGCGTACGTGGAGTTTGACGAAGCGGAAGACGCAGAGAAAGCAGTCAAACACATGGATGGCGCTCAGGTGGACGGACAAGAAGTCACCGCACAGATGGTTCTCCCACAGCGGCCTCGTGACGTCAGACCTTATCGTCGCCCCAGCCTCCCTCGCAGACGACCCCCTCCTTCTTGGAGACGCTCACCGCTGCGCTTCCGTGGGAGCAACTTTAGGTCGTCCTACCGGCGATCGCGTTCACCGTCGCCGCCAAGACGCCGCCGTTCACCTTCGAAATCGAGATCGCGCTCTCCACCACGCAGGCGCAGATACAGTCGTTCCAGCTCGAGTTCATCTCGGTAATACCAATAAACAAATGACTTAAAGGTCAATATCCACGCGATATTGTGCGGCAGGGCAGAATGAGTTCGTAGGAAGTCATAACTCTGTGAATTTTTGTACTTTTTCTTTCATCGAGTTTTTATCTTTGTCATCTCACGGAAAAAAGTGGTGGATACACTAATCTACTTCACATGTTATACACGCAATCTTTACCTTTGCGTTCCATTGGCTACTCTGAATGTAGATTCATTTATTATTGATAGAATCTTTGATAAATAAAGCCTAAGCCATTGCATCTAACGTTCTTGTACACTACTACTGCAGTTTCTGGTAATTGTGGACAAATATTTAACAAAATCGCGGCACATTTTGTTTTAACAGCGAAGTAATTTTTTTAAATTCCCGGAAATTCGATTTAAGGTCATTCCTCTGTTTTGCATTGCGCAGTTCTTCTGCGCATTTACACAATATTTATATTTGTACGGAAATTTCACGCTAATGACTCAATTTTGCCCAACAATTTATGTATTCGCTGACCAGAATCGATTCCATTCATTTGGAGGCGTATTTAACCACACTCGCCCCAGGGCCCTCGCAGGAATTACTGTTTTGATGCTAACTTTTTCACTATTTTGCTGAATATCTAAAAACTGAAATCGGGGACCCCCCCCCTTTTTTTTTTCTTTTTCATTTTTGAAACAAAATAATTCCCAACTGGTGCAAAGATTTAAAGAATATCAATCGATAGAAAGTACAGAACTTGGGTCATTGAAATCCTTGTGGGCAATTTTTAGCTATTTTCAACTAGGAATGAAGTAATTTTAACGCTGATTAATCATGTTAATTAATAACATTTATTGACAGAACTCCTTAAATGTGTAGCTTAGTCGACTGAAAGTTTAAAAAAAAGATGAAAGAATATAAGTCACCCTAGTGTACATCAGTAATGTTTGTTATCGACGGCCGGATAAGAAACTGCGATGATGACATTTTTTGACGAATTTAAGCGCTTTTTAGCTTTGTCTCATGCCATTATCTCTGCTATATTCAATCTTTAGCTGAAATGCTTCAGTTCAATTGTTTGTTGATTCAGCAACAGAGAACGTGAAACTCCGTTACCTTCCGGCTAGTTTATTCCATCTGTCGTGACACTGATCGGGCCAATACTCGCTTTCACGTAAAAACCTAAAATGGACTTGTTTTTGAACCAGTAGTACAAACCTTGTAAATTGACCACCAGTTTGGTAATCCAGTCTTCACTATTTGAACAACATTGAATGTTTAAAGTGCGTCAGGAAATGGGTAACTGGTATTTGTAACGTATTACTAAGATTGGAAACACTACTCAGTCGATTAAACTTAGAAACTGCCGTAATTGCTTATGTAAGGGAAACAAAGACGGTGACCTATAAAAACTTCCACTATTTTTCGTCACCTTTCAATAGCTTGGTCATGTTTGTCACCTCTTAGCACGGGAATTCCCCTTGAATTCTGTTATATTTATACAAGGCATTGAGGGACATTCTTTGTTGCCATCCATAAAAGCAGCTTTGAGTGAAAAAAAAATTTTGATAGTTAATTACACCAGAATCCAGCAACCGTTTACCTTTGGTTATGAAGAACAAAATTACCTTCGACGGAGCTTTGGTATGTATAAGTTGAGTGTTGGCGTAATATGGCGCTGCTAGAAAGCCATAAATTGAAGTAGTTTAATTTTCCATGATGAAACTTGTTTGAAGTTGTATTTGCCACTGTTTTGCGTTCTGAAACTTGTTGAGCAACGAAAGAAAAACGCAAATGTTTTGTTTGTTTTCGGACATTGAAAACTTTATTTACAAACTTACTTGGTGCAAGTTGATAGTCTAAGGGTATTCGTTATTGGTTTCAAGATTTTAAAATCATTTCTAAGGGATCAGTGTTTGACTCTAAGGCTCGAGGTTATTCGTATAGTCTATAGTTTTTTTAATCTTTCTGAGTTGCATTTATCAGCGTTTAGCTTTTTTGGCAAAATTTTGTAAATTATTATAAGCTGTAAAACGAACGTCGGGTGTTAAGTGAAACAACAAAGTTGTCAAAAAAGATAACTTTTCCAAAGTAAACAAAAAAAGATGAAGGCTCGAGCGATTTTTGTGCTTCTTTACAGATGTAGTTCGTCTTTTCTGACTTTTGGGTCACACTTTCAAACTGATCTTGGAAGAGAGACTTTTGTTATTTCTAGTGTATACACTTTTGGTTTCGAAGCGTATCGAACTTAGCCATCATCGTCTCTACCTATCATTAACAATATCGAGTAGACGTTTTCTGAATGGAGCTGCCCTTAAGTAATGTAGACAATGAGGGGAGAATACTTATGGAAAGTGCGCGCGTACAGATTTTGCTTCGGCGAGAGGGCAAATTGAATTCACAGGTTCAGAAGAGTCGTCTTTGAAACAACTAGGATTCAATGGTATTCTCCTTAAAAATATCATTAAAACAAAAACTAAAGACAAAGGGGAAAAACTAATAACATCGAACTTTATGAATATGTTAAGCTTTAAGCAACTCGATCGGAAACCCAGTATTTAGTATTACGACAAATTAAATTACCTATTTAGAATGATTACCCAGGAGACGATGACGTGTCAAAAATATAATTCAAGTCCAAATCATTGCAACCTTTAAAAATTCTGTTCTGTATTTCAAACGATTTGGCGTGAAATTGTCCGTCTATTTGTGCTGCACTTTCAGTCAAAAACAATGCTACAAAACATTACTTGGAAGGAAAATACAAACCAAAATGTCAGTAATTGAGGATATTGTGCAAATTTTTGGATGAATGCGGGAACTGAAGCCAGAAAACGCGCGAAAAAAATGAAAGAGGGTTCATTGTATCTGCAACAGGTAGTTAAACGGCCAGATGTAAAGTGACAAAAAACTTTTTCTTGAATCGAAATAACAGGTTCTTTGCTTGCTGTTCGTGGTGACTGCAGTGCGTATAGAGTCAAATAAGAGATCAACTTATAAATGTTTAAACATGTCAACGGATCTCACGACGGAAGCCTTAGTACGCTTTAGTTCCGTATTGCTAAGAAGCAAGTCTACAAATGGCCAATGGTTTCTAAAATGGACGGAAGATGCACAAGGAAAACCGTCTAATCTAAGTTTTACTGGCTTAGAAAGTGACAATAATACCGGTAAGCATCATAGAATACAAATTCAAACCAAAACATAACGGGTGTGGCCAGGAAGGGGGGGGGGGGTGAGTGAGTTTCCTAATACACAGCTTTTCCTTTCACCATAAAAAAAAATATGTATAACAAGACCCAGCTTGCTTTACGAAGAAACTTCAATTTTAAGTTTGGGGTTGGGGGGGATAGGCGGAAAAGACGTTTCCCTGTGACACGTCGTGGGAAAATTCGATATTTTTATTTAAAAATTTTGGAAACATCTTGGAATTAGAAAGGGATATAAAATAACTTTTGCTTTATATTCTTCTATCAGTTCCTTACGTTTTTCACACACAATTTTGGTTGTATAGTCTGGGATCAGATTGTGTTTACTTACGATTTATCAACGATAAAACTGACTTTGATTGAATATGAAGACACTTTAAATAAAGTCGTAGAACGTATTCGTATGTGTACATATATTGTATTTAGCTCAGTTGTCTCATGATGTGAGTCGTTGGTGACTGTTCCTTACGTACTGCAATCGAAAGGTCGCGGTCCACACCGACTCACACCGTTGGAGAACTGCATGAACAATTCTACTAAGCATCAGTATGAAAAAATGGTAAAGCAAAACATAATCATTGCGAATTTTAATTGGCCGTTGACGACCAAATAGTATTTAATCATTGTGATGTTTTAATTGTCTTTCCGTTTTGGAGCAGTTCATACGTATCAAAGAAAGTTATTTGAAAATTAAGTTCAGAACGTATGCGTTTTTCCCGCTTTAAATGGCGAATCGTTGGTTCAACTGATGTATCGCATCGACCAAAGTCGATCTCTTTTGCGCTCAAAACTTGAAGGGCGGCGTACGAAATGAAGTGATGGATGCAAAAAAGTTGATAATTCCTGCTAAAGAAGTGTGAAGAGCGGAAGAGCGGCGTTTGGCTTGAACTAACGCACTGATATATTAGTTACTAATCTAAATAGTAAGGCTGGTGACATAGTTTTTGTTCTTAAGAACCCTTCTCTACTTCTCTAAAACAAACCTTTTAGTTATCTTTTTCCTTTATGGTATTCAAAAGAAACTTTCTCTATATCTCTAACAAAGCCTTCAATTTAACTATCTCCTTTATGGCGTTCAAAAGAAGTTTTCTCTATATCTCTAACGCAAACCTTCAAATTATCTCCTTTTTGATCAGTTTCCTTTTGCTTTTGTTTTAAAGAATCAACTTGTTTTACAAGTAGGTTTACATCTTCCATCTTTTTCCTTATCTGGTTTTTAAAAATGGATAGTTCTTTTTCGTTTCTTTGTCTAATTTCCTGAAAGAGAAAACAAACGATTTGTTTTGGATCGTTATGGCCCATATACAATCATACAATTTTTTCAGCGCATAAAAATATCGATATATATTTTTGACCTTTCTAAAGGGATTGGGGGGGGAGGGGGGTCTCGATAGAAATGTAAAGACATTTCTTGTGGGCAATATCGTTTTGTGAGGCTTCCCTTACAGATTTTCCAAATTCCATACCGTCCAAATATACCAAGACGTGTATATCAACAATTTCTTTGATCTTGGTTCTACAGTGTTTGTTGTTAACAGAAAGTTTCATCCAAATAATAATGATGGTCTCCGCTCCTCAATTCGTCTGCATGGATTCAGGAATTACGCCATAGTGCCACAGGGAAGAAAGCTAGTTCTTAAAAAGGCAAGTTTGATTTGGTTAGACAAGATTTAGTTTGTATCAAGAAACTACCCTCCATGGAGTTGAAACATCCGTGTAATGATAATGACGACTGATATCGCTAATGATGAATGATGATATACCAACTAATTGCTGCGAGCGATAGCGAGATTTTTATCTAACAAATTAGATAATCTGTAGTAGTAAAACTGCTGTTCTCAGTCACACGCCGTAGAAGAGAAAACCAAAAGACAACTATTTTTTTGCTAATGTCTGATTAAAATCTAAGTTAAGTCTAATCCTGTTCTTAGCCGAGATTTGAGTGTCACGGTGTAAAGATGATTTTGAGCCCAAAGTGATTATGACTTGCGGCAGTATTGCTTGCCATGTGTGGGGTGGCCCCCATTAAACAGCTGGGAGCCACAAAATACTTTTCGCCAAAGGTTTTTTGGGAGTTTGCTTAGAGCTGGATGTCGATTTTTTTTATTGCTGGAAGTATTCATCATGGTAGCGATTGTTTCAGTGATGTTTCAAGGGGTGAGCAATGAGTTTTTCATTGTTACTGCGTGCTCGGTCGCTGCCAGTCATGCAATGGCGCTCGCAAACAGTTGATAGAATCCTTGAAGAAGGTGACAGAATGTTCTTGAATGCTTTGAACAATCAAGTTATCCCTGATTCGGAGATAATATCGCTTATTTGTCTACCCGATAATGTTCCGTTGGATGCGAAGTCTGTCCTCGAATCAAACAGTTCATGAATTTCAAATTCTGGTCCACAGCAGTATTCAAAGAAACTTACTCTGCCAATAAGAGTTCTTATGTTAAAGTTTATTAACAAATTAGATAATCTGAAGTAGTAAAACTGCTGTTCTCAGTCACACGCCGTAGAAGAGAAAACCAAAAGACAACTATTTTTTGCTAATGTCTGATTAAAATCTAAGTTAAGTCTTTCCCTTCAGAAACTCTCCAAGCAAAGAAATTACATAAAATCTGAGTCGTAACTTTAAGCTGCTTGCAACACCCCCCTTTTGATAAAAACCGCTAGTTTACACTTTGTTTCAATAAGTTGCGTGATTATATTCAAAGACTATAGTCTCCATCATGGCCTTTAATGTTATGTAGGTACACATGTAAACGAGACTTTATATCAAGCTGAAAATTGAGACTTCGTGACGAAGTAGAAAAACAATATTAAACAATATACAAGGATAAATGTTTAAGAAGATGGCAGTCAAATGCAAAGATATACTAACAACTTATTTCCTTCAACTCATTTTCCACAGGACTCTGGCCAGGACACAGAAGTAGACTTTAGATTCACTGAAAAAGTAGTCTTCTTTTGCGACGTTATCATAAGCACATTTTCTGTTCCACGGAGTAAAATCTTATTGGTAAATGCAAACACTGGAAACTTAAGCATAAGACGAAGGAGAAGAAAAAGATGCCCTCTGGCGTCATGGCTCCTTCAACACGTAACCAAATGTTAGGAAGTGCGGGCGAGAACAGTTTTACATCAGTAGATGCATGCATTTTGAAGATCTATTTAATTTGTCGAGTACTGCATTCTTTTCAGTGCATTCAGTTTTGCACCCTGTACAACCGATTACTGAAGTTTTTCGAGAAATCAAGCTCTGTATAACACATTTTAATGCAGCCTATAAAATATGTAGTGATGTTTATAAAAGAACATCAGCGAGTGTCCTGCACTGATTGGTCAAGTTAGAGCGCGAGAAAACCATGTCTGTAAGAGAGTACATAGACAAGCTTTTGACGTGCATGTAAGGAGAATTTAGATTTTGACAATAAACTACGCGTCACTTTCATTTTTCATGTTTGTTTGTTGGTTCTTTTACTAAGGGAACAAAACGCATTTTCCCGTGTCTATGGGGGAGTTGACAAAAATCTTTAACATTGAAAGCCGACGGGAAATACGTTTCATTACTTAACAAAAATAGAATAGATATTATTGCAATGACGGAGGTCTTTGCCAAACATTTGTTTTGGGTTTTTTGTTTTTTCCCTCTACTTATCCCATTTTGACATTTTTGGTTTTACACTTTGCTCGCCGCTCGCTCCCCAACACTCCAGCAGGAGAACCGGCTTGCAGTCTAGTTATCCAATAGCACTACTATGAATGAAACTTGAACGAATAGTGGCTTTTTATGTTAGATTACTGAAATGCACCTTTTTGCCCAGTAGTAAAATAAAATGGCTTATTCCCGCTATGTGTGTGTTTTCATAATGCGTACCCTTGTGGCAGCAATGCTAACTCTGGTTTACATCATTGGCGCCGATCTTTCAACATTATGGAAATCATTTCAAGGCAATTTTAGATGAAAACATGTATTATTCATCTCATTTGACATATCAATTTCTAAACTGACATTTTTGTAAAATGATTCAAGAAAATTGTAGATATAAAATTGTATGTAAGCCCGGCGAATTGAGGTAGAAAATTGGTTGTAAGGCCGCCCGGCGAAATTCGCCGTTCGCCGGCCTGAACCTGAAGCCCTGATGAACTAAACCTTTATTGAAAAAAATATATACTAATAAACCATTGTCATTTTGTTGAAATGCGTATTGTGTTAAATAATCAATATGCCTTGTGTCCATTATTGTATAGCACATCCGAATCAGCAAAATTCGAGAATGGCGACTGCGTCAAAAGAGTTGCGATTTGCGGCTCCAATCACTTTGATCGGCGAGTTGTTATCGAAAACTGTGAACCAACAATGGTCGCAACCAAAAGTCCAGTTTTACTGCCTAATTTTTGTTTAACTACACAGAAGCTGGCGCCAGTGGAGTACGAATTTCCAGTTGGTGTGATTTTAAGTGTCTTTTGCGAAGCTATAAAGAAGTTATTCTTTAGAATTCTCTCTAGTTCTAATCGCAGTAACTGATTCTTGCAGATCACCAGAGTAGCTCCACTAGAGTGGTGCCATGCCGCTATTAAAACACGTAACTCTTGAAAAACACAGTTCGATAATTTGCAAGTGTTTTTCACATTGCTCGAGTTAGTAAATTCCTTCCCAATCAAAAAAAGCGAGTGTCGAGGGATATCTTTTGGATTTCTGATATGAACGATACTAAGTGTGTTCACGTGCTCGAAGCCTGCAAGTTCCAAGTCACATATCTCAATAACAATTTACTGCAAAGGTTCAAGTTGAGAAAACTTCAAAATGAAAAGAATTAAATCAAAAATTCAAAATAAGAGCTGTAAAATTAAAACGGCAAAACAAAATAACTAACTGTAAAAACAAATGTTACAATATTTTGATAACGAGTTATTCGTTTCCAAATACATTTCATCATCCAACATTACTTTTTCTTTACAAACACTTGAACAGCGCGGGCGCTCTTCCGTTAAGTTTGGTCGGTTTCGCATTTAATTTATAATTAAACTTAAAAACATGTTTAAAGTTTTTCAGTTTTACGAAGGGATCGCCCCGCCCCTCCATGCTTGTTATCTTATACCATTTGAGTTGACATTGTTTCTCGAAGCGTCCTAGCTCTATGCGCAAATCGGCCCTTGGTTGATTGAGGTGTCGTATGTGTCAACTTTTGTAAAATCAGCAAAAACCGAAAATAGCGACTGCGCCAAAGCCCTCGGCTAATAGAGCTATCCTTTAAAAATCTCATTTTTTTATCTTTAAGAACTGTCTCAGAACCTGATTCCCGAGGCGTTTTTTAAGAAAAGCGTTTGTTCAATGCTATGATCATGCTACCGAATTTAACTTCGTTGTATTGCTTTATTAACAGTTTAAAAACTGAAAGTTTATTTGGAATTTGTTTTATTAATTATCAATTAACGCTCTCCGCAAACGTTTATTTGTAAACACAACTTCAGGTACATGATTGATAACGCTGTAGCAAGTTATTCTTAAAGCTAAAACTTCAGTTATTCAAATCATTGCAAATCTATCGAAGCCTTTAAAATGCGATCATTCCCATGACCCCGAAGTTAACTTCGTTGTATTGCTTGATTGAAACTTTATTTGGAATTTGTTTTATTAATCAATTAAATATAGCGTTCTCAGCACTGAATTCGAGATACGGCAGATTGATAACGCCGAGGCAAGTTATTTTTAATATTGTCATGAATCTAATCAACGTTATCTTAAAAATGTTTTGATTTTGCCAACGCACCGACTTTTTTTATATATTATCCACAAGTATCTTCTGGTCCACGATATTCCTTAATAATTATAAAACTAAGCACAAAAGGAAAAACCAGTTGTCAATTTTAAACACCTATATTTCGGCGCACATTAAATGGCCTTCATCAGGGT
>JAOBAT010004694.1:0-10711 GCA_026413305.1 Hydrozoanthus tunicans
TTTCACAGAAAGCTGCTTGATTCTTGATTCTGTGGATCTAATTACATTAGGGAAACAAAAAGAAATCTTTGAACACGTACGAATGAACATGACATGCCTATCAATCAAACCGAGCCAGCGAGGCATCTAAGGTTCAACAATGAAACACATACCTTCTCCCAGAAAGTACTTTTGAACAGCCAACCAACTACAAAGAGAAAAATTCGCGAGGCTTTACTAATTGCTGTCCTCAAACCAGACTTAAACAAACAAACCACAAAACATCCAATTTTTCTTTTCCCAATGGGAATAACTTAGAACTTTTAAATTAACAACGATAGGCGAAAACCTTATTCCCTGAAGAGGGTTTTTGACCGAAAACGTTCCGAAAAATTTTTAAAATTTTACCTCGCCTTTTATAGATTTTCTAATGTTGTCATCTGTGAACTCGAAATTCAAATAACCAAAAAATTACCACGGCTAAGTATATTTTTTTTTTTATCAAAAATAGATCAGAATGCAAATTTTGACCGAGCAGGCCTGGGACTGGTAACCTGTGACGTAGCAGCGGTGAGTTATGTGGTTTTTGTTTGAAATATTCTGTTAGAAAATGTCATAAAATTTTTAAGGAAATAACTCACCGGTTAACGTTATAACAGTGTGACTATTGTAGCAAGAACTGATTTTTTTGAGATAAAAAAGATTGTCTCTGCTTCATGCCTCGTACTATACGTCATATGCCTGGCATATTGCACGCTTCAAGTCGAAGAAAGGTAACAGGAACGGCGAGAAAAGGTTTTATTTTCGAAAATTACTCTTATTAAAGGGTTGTACTTTTCATCTGGATGTTAAAAAAGATAAGCTTGATAGGAACTTTAAGGTAATGCAAAGTCAGGCTTCGTCACTGGCACCGGCTTGATGTTTGGTGTGGTAAACATTGTTCCAACTATACATAACGCAGAGAAAACCTTTTAAAAACCGAGTGGGCCTGGAAATCAGTACGTAAGGGGTTTCAACCAAAAAGATTCACTGACGTAAACCCCGACGCCCTCTTAAATTTCAGATTTTCGGTTCTTTAGAATTATATTGCACCCGGAATGTGGAGGTGTTGTACGCATGCAGCTAGTCGAATAGTACATCAAGGTTAGTCTTTTGCCAGTGTTATGATAATCCCGATGTTGAGCAAAAGTGCTTTAGGATTGATAGGATTAAACATTTTCATCAGCTTGCCTGCTTGAACCAGAATAGTTTTTGGACAGAGGGACACTTAGCGACGCAAAAGAACTGTAGCCATAACGGCGAGGAATTGCGGTTTAATTCTTAATGGAAAAATACTTAGCTATGATTACAGGCATTCTTTTGATTTCAGTACTGTGATTGTTTCTCTTTTTTGTCGATTTTGATAAATATTTGGTTCTTAACTGTTGCTAAGTTTTAAAAGTTATCAAGGTATGGTGTGTAAAACGCTTGAAAGAAATAAATTTCAGTCGTAAAGAACCAAACTTTTACCTTGTGTCATTTATGTATATTTACTAATATATTGCAAGGGTATAAAGGAATAAGAAGTATTGATATTGAAGTTCACTTATAACTGACAACAGAATATTTGACCTATGAATTATAAGTTCAGTAGTGTTCAATTATTTTTCATATAATAAGACACTATATCAAATTATCAATAACAAAATACGTGTGACTAACAGCCGCTACATGTGACAACGTAAGATTTATTGGTATGAAGTATGATATACTGAAGTGTTACGCCTTAAACGTGAAGTATGAGAAGCACGTCAATTAGTGCCCGGACCTAGGAAAGCATTAATTCCACTTGCAAGTGTTTTAGTTCTCATCAAAAATATTTTATATATTTGCAGAGGTTAATTTATTTCCGAGTGCAACAAGCAAAGTTCGTCGGCGAGAGAGCAAATAGATGTTAAACTCAAGAACCGTTTCTCCTACTGTCTCAGGGCCCCTTGTAAATAATAGCAACTCAGTAGGGGATGTTGAAGTATTCGTGAATAGTCAATTTGATGGCTCCCTCGATGAAAATGACGCAAACGTCTTCTGCCGCATGCTGGAATTCCGTGGTGCACGCAAAGGTCTTTCCGGCGTGCAAAGCCATACGGCCAGGACAAAATCGTTTAGGTTATCTCCGATGTACATAAAATAAATGAATGTTTTTCCTTATTTTTAGTTTCCTTTTTCCTTTTTGTGAGTTATCATAGTAATCAATTTCCTCTCTACACTTATAGATTATATAAGTTATATAAATTTCGGGGATGGAAGCAGAATCTTGAATCATGAATCACGGCTAAAAAAGGAAGGAATCATGAATCACATCATCTCGCGGGCTGTGAATCATAAATCATGAAGAAGTTCTATAAATGAATCGTGAATCATGAAGAAATTCTATAAATGAATAATGAATTATTGGTCAAAAAATATTTGGAAATCACGAATTATCACACTGAAAAGATTCCGCTTCCACCCCCGAATAAATTATATTCAGAATAAGTTATTTTATGGTTATTACAGTTGGTTGAGTACCTTCTTTTCTGCTTGTTTATGAATATTGTAAAAAAAAAAATGATTGTAAAAAGGTAATAAATAATTAAATCAAATTGAATTGAAAGAAACTGTTAACAATGTGGGATTCGACTCTGTGATTGCGTGCATTGAGAAGATGTCAACAACACTGCAAAAACCAGTAGAGAGTACGCACCGTTTAATCCGGAGATATCGACTATAAAGCAAAAACTAGTAGAGTCAGTACGTACTGTTTAATCCGGAGATGTCGACTTTAAAGTCGGCGTTACAGCGGCCGAGCAGTTAGCATGCTCGGCTCACAATCCTAAAGTCGCGAGATCGAGCCCCGGCCAGACCACTGTGTTGTGTCCTTGAACAAGACCGACTTTGTTCCAGTCGACTTAGCTGTATAAATTTGTGCCAGTTCAGCTGGGAGCTTACCTGCGAAAGATTAGCATCCTGTCCAGTGGGAGTCAAAGACTCTCATCCGCTTAACACTACGGAAACCGGAGATAAGCGCCGGCCTAATTATCATGGGCCAGTAGGCTCGAGAAAGAATTTAGCTTTTGAGCTATTGACTATAAACTAACGCATGGGCGAACCCAGAATATTAATTACAGCCAGTTGACTTGGCTCCCCATGTGAGTCTTTGTAGTTAAATGGGTAAAGCAACTGACCGGTAATCAGAGGGTTATGGGTTGACGACTCATATAAGTGATTCAGAATATTTTCTGAGCATTCAACCCTAAATCAAAAGTTCTTCAAATTTTTTTCCAAGTTTCAAATTACCATTTGAATTCCGAAGCTTGCTTGTGAAGACTCATAACTGGCGCACACGTGACTTGCATACAAATCGTTCAGTTCGATCTAAGAGTTTGGTCCCTTTTTTGTGATATGTTACTTTTCCATTGAATTGATTCTTGTCTAATACAAACCAATGAAACACGTGACAATCCAATTCTTCTTAAATGTGACACTGCACAAAACTAATTTTGATTTTAACGCCTTCTGATTAATTTTGTAAAACCTTATAGCGCGTAGCAATGGCTTGAATGAACTTCATATAGTTTATAAATCCTCATAGTCGGGAGTTAGTTTCAGCCCTTAGGCCGACGGATAAAAGTACTGATAGTTAAAAAGACGGAATTGATATTAGATATGTGTGATATTTATTGTTAATTGGATAAGTTAGAACCTTTTATGACTTTTATCTCTGACGTTAGTCGGCAGAGTTCAGAGTTGGAAAATGATTTTCTGTTTCTTTTGTTGAGGGATTCATGCATGGGGGCCCTTAGATGGTACTCTTAAGAAAACATGCAAATTTTAGCTCATCTATTACAGTCTACGCTTTTCTAGCTAGTTAAACCATTTATTTCTTCTCGCATCAGCATCAGCCAATATAAAAAACCTTGCTCCCCAAATTTCTGTCCAAACGCAAGGTTATCGCTAAAACTTATCAGAAAACTAAAAAAACTCAAACAGGGAAGAGCTCAGCTATCAACTTTGTTAATAATTCATAAAAGTTTTTCTATTTATACTTCCGCACTCACAGTGGTCGTCGATCTCCTCCTGTAGAGAAATGCAAATTCCCTACGGCTGTTAGAAAACCACAAAACGGTAACGCATTAAAGCGTAGCACCTTTTTCTTCGATTAGGGTTGAAACTCGAAAAGTGCGTCATTAGCAGCTTAAGGGGTGTTACAGTCAGAAGCCACTTTCTGGCAACTTCTGATGATTCAAAATTTTAGAAACCCGATCATTACAATCGCAGATTGAAATATAAAAAGGAACAAACTTGATTTATTCAAAATTTTTGGTCGAGTTTTGAGGAAAATTGGGTAATTGGTAATTATAAAAGAAATTTGAGTTTTTTAGGGATTTATAGCAAGGTTGAAGAATTAATTTTAAAGTTAGTATTTGAATAGAAAAATATGCTCTAATGTCCCCAAACCAAAACTGCACCTGCGCATGATCAGTAGGGAAGGTTTGGTGCCTTTGCTTAAAAGTTCCCCTCTTCAAACCTTCCTCTCAACTCTTGCATTCATCCTCCAAAATGTAACTGCAATCCCTAATTAAGCAAATCACTCTCTTTCCTTAGTTATGCTTGAGAAATAACCGAGGAAGGAAAGTGTCTCCAGAAACGTTTTTCTTAAAGTTTTGTTTTTTAAAAGCAAGATTTTAGGCCTGAAAGGCACAAACTAAAGTTTATTATGATATCTTTTGCGGCCTATAACAAAATTTTAGAACTTGTAGAACATTTACAAGAACACTCGAAGTTACTGTCGTTTGTCTCAAATGTTATTGAAAAGATTCAACTAGCTTTGGCAAAACACCTTGTCACTTGACCCGCTAGCCTTAAACAAGGCGACATTTTACTACAAAATCTGTGCTTCAAAGTGGATGATTTAGGACTTCTCAGTGCAACAATTATAAAGCTTGATGTAATTCTTTCTGACTGCAGGAGCTATGGTATTTTGAAACTTCAATTTCCTCGCTTGTACTGTTGTACAAACTCTGCCGGAATTATATGGGCCCTACTTATCTCGTTAGCCTTTTCTCAATTCAAAATACACAGTATAATTTGAGGGGACACTATAAGCCTGAACAACACAAATAATTCTGGATTCCCTCTAAACTCATTCACTTCCAAAAGTCCAAGACGAAGCCAGAAAGATGAGAAATTAAATTTCACCTAAACAAATGCATGAAGCGATTACATTATAGGCCATAAATATTTTGCACTTGTGTCATCGTGGTTTTACATTCAATGGTTTACCACTTCCGCTTTGCATCAAAACAGTTTTTCCTTCCACGTATATTGGTCGTTCACGCAAATTTTTCCAAGTAACTTCAAGTACTAGTGTATTTCACGTCACCCCTGCCGAGTTATGCTTTCGCCAGCTCGCTTTTGCTCGTCTTTTTAATTTACCTGCGGCTAGTAATTGAAAGCCGCAAAACGTTAGCGTACGTGTTTATGTTAAGTTCTTAAGATTTAATTTTTTGAAATTTTATAAACTACGCCATACCAACTTGAATTATCGATACCATGATAGCATACAGGGCTTAAGGCAATAGACTGACGTCTTCTAGAAGCCGCGCATTGTTAAGTTCCTGTTTTAGACACTTAACCAATAACATCCATCATTATTTCTATTTTAAAAGCGCTTCCTACAAATACTTAGAAGTAATAATCTGTAAACGTATTTGATAACGTTTTCTCTGGCTTCATTTTAATTTTTCTCGTGCAGAATACGGTTAAAACTTGTTCAAAATCTTTTACTAGATGAAAGATTCCATATCATTCAAAAACAGAAAGTTAACTAAAATGTGCTGTTGTTTTGGTGATATCGACACAGATTCTCAAATGAAAACACCTAGCATCCGAAATTCTATCATATTTTCTTCAACAAAATTTGTTTTGTGCAAAGTTTCACACTGCTTCATCAACTACATGTTAAATAAATGTTCTTCTTGCATTCTTCGTTCAAACTAAAAGATGTAATTTTCAAGGAAAACCAAATTGTTTGCAAGGGCAATCAAGGTTCTAACGTTATGTTTGTGCTCGAAACTTTTGCTAGATTATTAATGCATGAAATTATGTTAAAAGTTTCAACCTCGAATATGGTTCACTCATTCTCGGTTATCAGCTCATATACCAAATTGGCAATATACTGAAACTGACTGTGTTGCAAAACTGAAACATGGTTCTGAATAAGTTTTAGCTGTCATTTTCAAATATCGGTAGTTTTGGAAAACTCTAGAAACTTGATAAAACACTTATTCCATTCGCGCTTTTTGGATACGAGATAACTTAGAACCAGTCGGTTTTATGCGCTTCTTTGGCTATTTACCATCTCATATCCAACTCGAGCTCTTAATAGGAATAATTGTTAAATAAACTCAGTTAGTGTTTCTTAATATTGGTCCAACCCGATATGATTTAACGTGCGTCGGCTTGTTTTAAAAATTTTATATCTTAAGAAGTTTCTACGTAAACAAGCAACTCGTCTGTGAAAAACATCTTTAACTGCACGTCACGAGTTTCTAGTGAAAAATTACTGTTGTTAAACAACAATTGGCCCGCTGAAACCGCTGCTGAACTGCTATTATTAAGCATTGTTAACTCGATACAAAAGACTCTTCATTCTCGGGTATCAGCTTATATTATACACCGAATTGTTGCCTAGCTGAAATAGGGTTCTAAATAAGTTTTAGCTGTTATTTTCAGATATCAGTAGGTTTGGAAAAGTCTAGAAATTTAATAAGGCACCGTTGTTCCATTAGCGCTTGTAGGAAATGAGATGATTTTTTACGCGCCTTTACCATTTCGTACCAAACGTGAGCGTATAACCGGAATAATTATTAAATAAACTAAATTAAGTGTTTCTTAATATTGGTCGAGCCCGGTGTAAGCTACCACAAGTCGGCTTGTATTCTACTTAAAAATGATTTCTTTAATCAAGAAGTTTCTACGTAAACAAACAACTCGTCCGTGAAATACATCTTTAACTGCACGACATGAGTTTGTAGTGGAAAAGTACTGTTGTTAAACAACACTGAATTGGCCTGCTGAAACCACGGCTGAAACTGCTATTACCAAGCATTGTTTAACTTATCATACCAAAGGCTCATTTCCTGCGGTGTGTCTTTATCTCCAGTAATTCTACTAAATTATCAAATGCCGATGCTCTCTCTGTGTGGCGAATTTAACCTCCTAATTTGAGATTCGTTTGCGTCGATGATGAATCGAGCAATGCGGAATAGTCGGAAATCAATCAAAAGGACAATGGTTTTGCCCAGATATAAAAGGCTCAATTATTTGTGCCTGAGCCACAGATTTGTATCACAAGACTCAAGTCAAGATTAGTGAGCCGCCAAAATGTGGGTGCAAATCTTAAAAACAGTTTTGCTGGGCATCCTTACACTCGATACGCAAGTTATTCAAGGTAGGGAATGAGTTTGATAACTTCAACAGTCGTCACTATTTCTTGCTGTGGATGTCTTTATGAAAGACCTAATTTTCTATCCCAATTAACCTTCCTAAAGTAATATTTTTGGACCTTCTTCAGTTTAATAGATGGACCTATAGTTAATAAGAATGCAAAACACATACCATTTTCGAAAATAAGCTTAAGCTTTATATAAAGATCATTAGATGATTTAATAATGCTTCGGATTGCTGTAGAGTTTTTTTTAATGAAAGACCTAATTTACTATTCCAATTAAACGTTTGATACTTTTTATCTTCTTTAGTTTAATAGATGGTCATATTTAAAAACAGTACAATATTCATATACCTGTACAAGTATTGCAACTTGGTAATGCATATATAGAATGAAGGAAATCGCCTCTCAAGTTTGAGTGATCAGAAAAAATTGAGTCACTGACGGGAATCGAGCCCGCAACCATCTGATTACCGGTCAGATGCTCTACCCACTGAACTACGGAGACTCACACGGGGAGCTGAGTTACAGAATAAGTTCTTGTCTATTCCCCGCTGGACACACAACTTGCATCTGCTAGCTCAAAATGCCCAATAGCCAATGCTATATATTATCAAATGGTTAGTGCACAAGATTCGCAACTTGATGTTGTATATATAGAATGAAGGAAATCGCCTCTCAAGTTTGAGTGATCAGAAAAAATTCTGAGTCACCGACGGGAATCGAACCCGCAACCCTCTGATTACCGATCAGATGCTCTACCCACTGAGCTACAGATACATATACCAATTTTACAAAAAACGCTTGGATAATTTAGAAATTTTATTGTAACTGTTCACTTACGCCAGGGCTTTTAATTTTCGATTCAAAACCAATTTATAAGAACACCAAGGATTAGATGGCCCACAATTTAACAACTAGCTAGCTAAGATCAATCACTAAGCTGAACTTTTGATCAGAATATTTTCAGAATTTTACTTAGTCCATCGAGATATACATGGAAGTTCACATTTTCTCTCTTTTCATTTGGACAAATGAAAGGAAATAAGAACGATATAGGAACAATTTGAGGCTCAAGTCGCCAGAAAAAAGAAGTTTAAAACAAACAAGCCCTTTTTTTTGTTTTAAAAAAGACCGTCTATCTTCTTATCAAGTGACCAGACATTTCTTTTTTTTTTTCTGTCAGCAGCTCAAAATACAACAACAGCACCAGGTAAGAGGGTCCGTGCTAGTGCATACGAAGTGAAAGTTTTTAATACTTCAGTGGGTAGACCATGCCAAATGAGGAATAGCAGTGAAAAAAAGTTGTCAAAATATTTTGTGGTTCTTGGAATATTAACTTAAGTGCCACTGACACGAAAAAGATTAAACGTTAAAACGACATTTTGGCTTTTTTGTGACAAGGTTTATCCATCTCAACTTGTAGCACATCTTGCCCCATGGGGAAAGTAGATTACAAGCAAGATCATTGCCAGTTCAAGTGTACTTTTTGAAACCTTCAATTTTTTTCCCTCAAATTGACATTTAAAATCAAATTAAATTGTTTACAACTTTAATTTAGTTTTTATGCTGCTTATATAGTATCCATGTGGTTATCAAAAATTCTAGTTATATTATAATTTCGTTACATGTTCGTTGTATAGCTCAAAGGTACCGCTGCTCGTTTGATCACGGAACGTGCGGTATGACCAATATTCTGGGAGATGATTTTGATTGGACAAGAAACAGACTCCATACTCCTTCAAGTAACACGGGGCCCTCAAGGGATCATACAACCGGATCAGGTTTGTGTCAATCTTTATGTATCGCATCAAAATGAGGCCTTCTTTGGCTCCTTAAGTCGCCGGGAGCGACTTAAGACGACTTAAGGCGATTTGAGGGAAGTTGGTAAAAAAATGCAGACCGCGACTTAAGGCAATTTAAGAAAAGATAAGGTAAAAATTGACTGCGGCTTAGTGTGACTCAAGGCAAATAAAGACGAATCTTCCATATACTTCAACATTTGTAATTCTTAACTTCCACTGCACACTCAGATACAGTACAACTGTATTGATATAGGGAACAGCGAGAACCACAGTACCGTTTTTTCTGCCTTTGCAAATTAGCCTTTTGCACACGGTTCAAATCATTACACATTTGATACAATTGAAAACCTTATCAATTTAAATATGTGCTCTTCCATAATTTATAAATACAAAAATATGAACATTAAAAAAAACACTTATGTAAAACACCGCCGGATACAAAAACCTAAACCAAATTGTGGAAAAAGAGAACGTATATCCCCACCTGGTAAGAAAAACCACCTGCAGTGCCACCAACTTTGACGGCTGAGATTTCACATATAACAACGGATAAAGTAGAGTCCGTCGATAGTGATCGTGAACCTAGAATTAATAAGCTTTACAACGCACCCCTTTAGATACCTGTACAGACTACCCACAATTCCTCTAACTCTTCACCAGTCTTTTGTTCCGTGCAAGCAAAATAATTTTTATTTCTACCAAAATCTCAGACTCAACTGAAATACTATTATTTCCTTTCGTAGGGTACTACATGTACACGGAAGCTTCGTCTCCGCGACGGACAAACGACACAGCACGACTTCTCTCCCCATTGTTACGCATCAACTCGTCCTCTGATGTCAATGGATGTGTTCAGTTCTGGTATCACATGTACGGTGCAGCAATGGGAACTCTCCAAGTTCAAATTAATGGAGAAGTACTGTGGCAACGGTCTGGTAACCAAGGAAACAGGTGGTTTCCTGCAGCTGTTCAGTTTTGGACAAATGCGTCATATCAGGTATGCATAGTTGTGTATATTAACATTTGGGGATTGATTTCTGGATGAGATATCATCATGTCAATGACTTCATTGGCTCCAACGATTAAGCTTGGAGTAGTACATTTTCATATTTTTTTTCAAAGAAGTTCATGAAAAAATGAAAACCTACGAAATACAGCTAGGGTTAAAAGGCGTTTGACAATTTTTAATTCAACAAAAAACATTATCGCGAAATTTCAAAATTGTTTTAAAACACTTGTTTACATGTACACAACTTTCATTGGTAAACACGTTGTTATTGAATTAAAAATCAAAATGCTATTTTACAATCATTTGTAGCATGACCTAGCCAAAAACCGGTTTAGGCAAAAACTTTTAATTTCTATGGATGAAAAAATGTTGTTGTTGAGGACAAAGGGGATAAAAACCACATTTAAATCAGGACGCTTGTAATTTGAAGGAGCGCTAACTTTTTAGGTG
>JAOBAT010004705.1:0-10711 GCA_026413305.1 Hydrozoanthus tunicans
TAGATTTTAAGTGGAATCAAAACGCTCTGGTAGTTATTTTAATTAATTAAAAGTTTCAAGGTATTTTGGCCGGGATTGCAATAGGGCTAGCTCGAGCAGTAGGGCTATATCTCTCCATGTAAGCAGGGCCTTGCTTTACCCTTTCAGTCCCAGTCAGTTATCAACAACCAACTTCTCCTTACACTGTAACACATACATCTGGGAACTAAAAAAGTTAATACTTAAAAAACTAGGGGAAAGCAACGAACTGACGAACAAAGAGTCGGGAACTATTTCTAAGACTTGATTGCTTAATTTATTGTTGAAAGTGTAGGGGCTTGTTGTATTTTAAAACTAATCCCAATTCTAATATGTGTCCTATCGACAGGATATGAAAGATGATTATAAAAGATTCCAAGATTATACGAGAGGATTTCATTCGGATTTTCTTCTTAAATAATGGCTATGGAAGGTTAGGAAGCAGCAGTGGTCAATATATTTCGGGGAAATCGCATATCAAATGAATTTTTTGAATTTTGAACTACTAATATATTTAATAACAAAGCTAGCGCTTTTAATAGTTAAAGCAATCAGACACAAACACAGTTTGCGCCTTTTGCAATATTGCATTGTCCTTAGAACTAATATTTTAGGTATAATATTTTTGGAAGAGAAAAAGAAACCTGTCATTGTGTGTAAATAGTTAGATTTTTAAAAATGTTTGTGCAAAATCGACCCTCTAGACACAAACTGTAATGCTCAAATTGAATAGTTTCTAAAGAAGGCAATAAACAGAGGAGGTGTTTAAGAGAACTATAGATGGTTGTGCCAATTAATAACATTAATTCCGGTAGGTTTTGTTATAAAGTTGTTGCGATTATATAGTTGATTTTTACATTAGAAAAATCTTCTTAAAACCAAACTAGAAAAATCTTCTACACTTCAAACTGTTTCAGACTTTTTCGTATTTTGTGGCAGTTTTTACTTTTCGGAGAATCAAAATTAAGAAGAAGGTTTGAGAAAACTAAAAATGTTTTTAAAATTGACAATAATCGTTAGCTTTGTTTTAAATGCTCTTTGTTTCGAGCTGTCGACGATTATTTCAGGCAACTCAACAAAAACGATAATTGCAAAATATTTGTGGTCTCTCGTAGGCGCCGTTTTCTGTTTATATGAAGTGACTTAGGACACGATAAACTTTAATGCTATAATTTTAGGCTACCAAGTCTTTTTTGAAATTCTTAAAGCATTAATCAGGTTTATTCTTTGTAATCTGGTTTTCTGTGTTTGTGTTTGACCACAGTGTGGTGTGATCTAGCTAGTTTAGACAACAAAGATGAAAACGGCGACATAAAACAGCTGCATGCTCAACAAAAATAACTTGCAAAACCATGATTTTCTTCTAGTTTCAAGCTATATGTGTGATATGAGCAGATATATATATATATATATATATATTATGTAATGCCCAAAAACAGATTTGTCGGCAGATATTACAAACAAAGCCTTCCTTAAAAAAATACCAAAGAAAAAACAATTCTTTCATATTTTATGGGTTAGTTGTTGTGAGGCGCCCGTGTACCTTCAGATCTGAAGAAATTTAGAGAAAAACATGTATTATATTTTCAGTCGACGCGTTTCGCGTTTCAGAATTTTATCAAGCAGTCAGTATATTCCCTGTCTCATCTGACGTAATCAGATTATTCATTAGAGTTTTTCTGCGGCTCGTGGGAGTTGATGATGTTTCCCTCTGTGGGAATTATTTTTGCTGAAAAAAACACCTGGCAAAACGAGTCATAGTAACGAAAGGGAAACCCAATAATCTTGAAGAATATACCTCAATTAATTTTGACTTTCGTTACACGAACGATATACTTTGGTTTTTTAGTTTTATTTACGTATAATGACTTTTTGATTTTGTTCCAGCCATAAGTTCATTCGGGCACGCACAATGCTTGTTTTTTTACAATATTAACTCTGTCAAAACAGACTGAACGAGTCAAAAAAAGACCATTTTTGTTTAATTTTTATGGCATTCAGTTGTATAATCGACTCGTAACACACAATAGAAAGGGATGAAATGAAAGCTTGTTTTTTTAACTGGCACTGACTTACGAAATCTCCCCGTTCTTTTTTAAGAAGAGGTGACTGATTAAAATGTTTCGCTGTTGAATGTACGTAATTACACAAAGCCATTGGTTCATGCAAATGAATATTCTGTAAATTCATCTATATTTTATAGACTAACACATCGAAATAGTTCTTACTTTGCGGCAATACGCGAAAAAAGTACGTAATTTTATTCGGTGCACGGGAGGTGCAGATGGAATCCTTTTGAAACGTCAACTTTTTGTTATTCTTGTTTAAGGTAAGCTGATCTGAGAGATCACTGCTTGAGCGAATCGCCGAACGACAACCAATATTTGCCTGATATCTGCGGCATATTGGTTAATGAAATTGAAATTGTTGTCGACGAGAAATCGAACCGTGTAATGCGGTCGGCGGATTGAGTCGACGTGGGTATGAAAAAGTCATTCATTGATGTAACTCGTTCCCCTAACCTGTCACAGATAAAGAAACCCTCTCTATCATAAAGTCAAAACTCGCTCCAAGCGTCGGCGAAGAATGGACGATCGGATAATTATTAATGTAAGTGGAATGACATTTGAAACAAGAGAAGAAACGCTAAATCGCTTTCCAGACACTTTGTTAGGAAATCCATCGAAACGGCGACAATACTACAACACAAGGGTGAATGAATATTTTTTTAATCGCCATCGGGTGGCTTTTGAATCGATTTTGTTTTATTATCAGTCAAATGGAAGGCTTATTCTACCAGACTGTGTACCATTTCGAGTCTTTTCCGACGAAATTGAGTTTTTCCAGCTTGGAGATCAAGCCCTGGAGTCGGTAGCAAGCTGCCTGCCCGTAAAACTCACGGCTGCATCAGGAGTTCCTCGAGGAATCCTCCAAAAAAAAATATGGAACTTGTTCGAGCGTCCAGATACTTCGACGCTAGCAAAAATTATTGCTATGTTTTCGGTTTTCATGATAATGTTATCCGTGTTTATATCGTGCATTGAAACGCTGCCGAGTCTTAGGGAAAAAGTATGCAAGCGAGCCACGTGTAGTGAGGACGGTTCTCCAATAGCGAAATTTGGAAATGAATCAGCGAACAACTGTAACGAAACTAAGGAGCCCCCAACATCTGCGGAAGATGGGGCAGAAGTATGCAGCGATAAAAGTCTGGAGGTTTTTGTCGTAATAGAAACTGTATGTTACTCGTGGTTCCTTTTCGAGTACGTTGTCCGTTTTTGCGCTGCACCCGATCGCATGTACTTTGTAACAGCCTTTACAAATGTTGTGGATCTTTTGGCTATCTGTCCGTTTTTCCTTATCTTAATGGTCGGTAATAAACGCCTTGTCTCGCTAGCCGTTTTACGTATCACGAGGTTAATACGCGTAATTCGCGTGTTTAAACTAACACGCTACTCACGCGGACTCCGCGTTCTCGGTTTCACCCTTCAAGCCAGTCTGAAAGAGCTTCACATGGTGGCACTTCTTATGTTTATGATAACTGTTTTAGCGTCGAGTGCTGTGTTTTATTCTGATCTTTCCTACCCGAACAGTCATTTCTCCAGCATACCTGATGCAATATGGTGGAGTCTGGTGACAGTCACAACTGTTGGGTACGGAGACTATTTCCCCTCTTCTGCGCTGGGAAAGCTCGTAGGTGGTATTTGTGCAGTGTTGGGTGCGCTGGCGTTTTCCCTGCCTGTTATGGCGCTCGCCACGAACTTCAATGCATATTTGAAGTGCGAACCGGTGCTTAAAAAAGCAAGCGAGCCAGAAGGAAATCTCGCCAAGCGAATGTACCGTTCAGTCAGACGCAAGATGGCTCAGGCAGCCGCTGCTAGCAGTAGCACTTAGACAATCAGTGAATTGTTCCTTTAATTTGCGAGTAATCGACAAAATTAGCCGCACACTTTTTTTTTATAAGAACTAGAATAGCTTTGCGTTCTTGTGTCTTTAAATATGGGAAATTTCAACATAAAAAATGTCTAAACATGCTGAGTTAGACAACATTGGCAGAACTCGTTGAATAACTTACTGTAGCTCGTCACAAATTACACTGTGCTTGAATTATATTTTTTAGGTTGTGAAACGAATTTAATAGCTTTAGTGTGTTTATACCTCAACATCTATGCTGGTATATATAGCTTTCTAATCGAGGAACTGTCCTTCAATAAATATTTAAAATATTCTATTGATCTTAGTATGATCTTAAGATTTTGAAAAACTCGGCTCGTTTTTTCCAAAAGCTTTTCCTTTTGAAGAAAGTATGTTGGCTTATCGGCAGCTTATTATTGCGGGAAAAAAGAACAAAGACAAAGTGCTTGTATATTTGTATTAAAGTCAAATCGAGTTCAAGCCAGGCCGCCGCTCTTTCCTACAATACAAACATGCTTACATCTACAAATACTATATCAATGTAAATCTATTTTTTAAATACTCAATCGTCAAAATTTACAGTCGATAAATTCTTGAAAGCTTAAACCGACTTCATAGCTTTCTTGGTTGTTTTGATTTACATATGCTCGTCGCTTAATTGTTTTCACGCAGCATACGATAGGCTTTTGAAATGGCCATAAAAATTGATTACATTTGCGATTCCCTTTACTTAGAGATTTTTTAAGAAGGACTGGTCGACTTTCAGTGATGGAAGTGAAGGCCTCTTGTGAATAGCTTTTTAGGCTAAGGCATTTTTAATTTTAACACGTCAATGTTTAAAGTGTTTTTCACTTGTGTTTAGTGTGTGTATTGTGCAAAAATTAGCACATACTGTCATTTACGGAATAGATTTGTAATAGTGATTCTTAACCGCATCGAACAGTGCGGTTTCGAAATGGAAGCATTGCCCCAAACCGACTATACTCAGCTGACTATACTTAGGCTAACAAACCTCGTCAAAACAAATTTGAGACATCTGTTTTAAATTGCGCGACGGACTACAAAAAGCCAATTAAAATTTACCTTTTTGTTATGTATGTATGTGTGGATGTATGTGCCTTTGTGATTTGCAAGAAAGCATTCAATTCAACAATGAATTAGAGCACTCAAACGGTCAAGTTTGTTATTTCCTGCAGTCCATTTGAAGTAATATTTGGGTTTTACTCCCATCGAAAATTTAAAGGAAGTAGTTTTGCTGTTGAACGGTATACTTTTCAATTTATCAAGTTTTTCTTGTAATCTTCATTTTCTGGCAGAATTCTCGGAATATGAATCGAGTCCTGCTCGCTTTCTTTTGTCATATGAAAGATAACGAGCAACAGTTTCACCTGCTGTATTTCGTAATTTTTCATACATGTTAGCTGGCCGTACTAATCAGTTGGAAATGCTGTCTTTCCACCGTTTTAAAGCGTTCTAGCACCTGCATATGTGTGGGCGGATGATGAAGATAAGAAAAGAAACCGCTGACCGCAGTGCGCTCTCTTAAACAATAAAACAATTAGAATCAAACCAAAAGTTTATTTATTTCTATGGGAACATGTTCCTGTGTCACTTTCTTGAACCAGGTAAACGGGTTTACCTTTGTAGTGTCGTGAATCGTAATACTTTCGTGAAATGTAATACGCGTCGCGAATTGTAATAGCTTTTGCCGTGAGTTGTATTATTTGTCGTAAGTTGTAATAAATTAAAGTCGTCGTAAACTGTGATAATGTTCCTGTCGTGAATTGCAATAACATACCGTCGTGAATTGCAATAATTTGAGCAGTCGTGAATTGTAACAATTCATTTCATTCAATTAATGTATTAACATTCGAAAGCTTGTTTTTTGCATCACTGAGCTACCTGTGGTAAGCACAGCCAAAGTCTGCAATTTTTTTTCCATGGTCTTGTTCGTCGTCGTCCAGACGAAATTTCGATCTCAAGAATTAATGCTTAACACAAGTTTTGGACTCAGGACTCACTAGCTCGTTAGTGGAGAGAGAAATAGGAAAAAACTTTAGAATTTCGGTAAACCAGCTGACTCCTACACTCAAATCATTTACAAATGCACATTATGTTAGCGGTTGACCCACACTACAAGACGGTAATGAGCGTACATTTCAACAACAACAATAACAACAAAAACAATCTTGCATATGCGATTACATGTAAATCATCAAAATTGTTCATATTTACATCTTATATTTGAAAATTAGTCTATTTGCGAAGCAATGTAAATCTTTCTGTGTGAACAACTGGCATGTGCAGTTGTGCGCCTCGTGTCTTTTTTTCTCGGCAGCAAGGATTTCATTGGGTGGCCGAATTGGCTATTTACTTTTGTAAATATTTGTTTATCGCTCATCTCTACCAAATCGTACACGGAGATTAGGGTAGAACAGTATCTCCTCTTGTGGCATCTTGAAAGAAATCTCTGAACCTTGGACAGGTTGGATTCACTGGCAGCGTAAACAGATAGACCATATGTTTTCGGAACGGCTCGTTTCAAAAGTGACTTTTTCCCAAACTAAACCGTGATTCATACTTTTATTTTACATTAAATAGTTGCTCAACAGTTTTGTACCTCAAACTCTTTAATGTTGATTAAGCTAAATTCTTCATTCCAAAAAGATGGCGACCGGGACATTTACCCACAATTCCTAGCGCAAATGTCTAAAATTCTCCATAAAAACGCAAAGAGAGAAATCTTAAACCTTAGATTCGACATAAACAGTATTGTTCAGTGTAGTACAAGGGAGAAGAGTTTCAAAAACTGTGGCCTTCTCTGAGCCTCTTTTAGCTCTGTTAGGTCCGCAAGGCATTGTGGTAAAATATACAGCGGCCCGCAAGGCATTGTGGTAAAATGTACAGCGGCCGGCAAGGCTTTGTGGTAAAGTGTGCAACCGCCATCGTTTTTCGGAATTGTCAATTCAACAACTGCACTCTAGTCTAGTAATCAATTTAAAGTGCATATGAAGTGAACAATTTTATTACTTCAGCGGATGGACCTTGCTAAATGAGGAAAAACGGTGAAAAAATTTTGCTAAAATCTTTCCTGGTTCTTGAGATATTTACGTTTAAAATTTTCATCTGATGAAGTCTTGAGTGGTTCGAACAAATTTGCACTTTTTCAAAAACTGCTGCTATTCCGTAACATTTGGGTGTATTTCAGCTAAAGTTAGATTATTGATGCATCCGAGGAAAGGTGGATCATCAGTCCAAGTCTGGCTCAAACTCGCCCAAATTTTACGGATTGGCAGCAGATTTTAGAAAAATGCGAATTTGTCGGAATCACTCATGACGTCATCAGATGCAACTTTTAAAAGTTGATATCTCGAGAACCAGGAAATATTTTGGAAATTTTTTTTTCATCATTTTCCCTCGTTTAGCAAGGCCTATCCATTGAAGCAATAAAAATTTTCACTTCATATGCACTTTAAGCAACACCAGTAACTGATTGAGTCAGTTACTTAATACATACAACTGATGCCGCCGCAATTACTGAATACAGTATCATTAACTTTGAAGGTTTCGAAACAGATGAAGTTTGTATAGTTTGAAGACTCAGGTTATGGCCTAACATTTTGGCTTTTTCAAAAATGGTCCAAAAATGACAATATTTAACAGTCGCAAACCAGCGCAGGCCCTCGAAAGTTAACTGAAGCCATGTGTTCCTCCACTTCAGATCAATTTTGTTTTTTTATTCCAAAACCAAACCATGCTAGTGTGGCCGACTTGCTTGCACTTTAATTACACCGGGCTACGGTGGGGTAGTATACACGGGGAAACCTTATTTTTAAAATCTCATTCGCCCCCTCCCCCCCCCCCCATTGCTCGATTTTGGTTGATTTACAATTTCCTTAACTGCTAAATCCAAACCACTGTATGACCCATACTGTCTTATAAGCTTGCATACACTTTAATTACGCCTGGACCACTACTCGGGTAATGCACATTGGGAATCCCTACTTTTACTTTTAGATTTTTCACACACAGTTGGGACCGAGTAGTGACGCTATAATATGCCACTTTATCCGTGCTTGCCTTCACTATCATTTTGTTTGCTACTTCAAGCTTTTGATTTTTTATTGATATTCTATTAAATCGTTGGTGAAAAAGCAGTGTGTTCTCTCCAGCTCCCTTCTACCCTAGCAATCCCATCTTGAGTCCATCCTCCTCTCCTGGAAACCCCAATCTGTATCCATCTATCCTCTTCTCCTGGCAGTCCCATTTTGCATCCATCTTCCTATCCTGGTAATCCGATTTTGTATCAATCCATCCTCTCCTGGAAGTCCCATCATGTATCATCCTCCTCTCCCTGCAGCTCTTTCTTTTGTCCATACATCCTCCTCTCTTAGAAATCCTATCTTGTATCATCCTCCTCTCCTAGCAGTGCCATTTCGCATCAATCCTTTCCTGGCAGCCCTATCTTGTATCCGTCCTCCTCTCCTGGCAGTCCCATCTTGTATCCATCCTCCTCTCCTGGCAGTTCTATCTTGTACCCATCCTCTCCTGACAGTTCCATCTTGTATCCATCCTCGTCTCCTGGCAGTTCTATCTTGCTTCCATCCATCCTCCTCTCAGATCCTCTCCTGGCAGTCCCATCTTGTATCCATCCTCCTCTCCTGGCAGTTCCATCTTGTATCCATCCTCGTCTCCTGGCAGTCCTATCATGCTTCCAACCATCTTCCTCTCAGATCCTCTCCTGCAGTCCCGTCCTGTATCCATCCTCCTCTCCTGGCAGTCATATCTTGCATCCATCCAACCTTTCCTGGTCCTCTCCTGGCAGTCCCATCTTGTGTCCATCTGTCCTCCTCCTTGGCAGTCCCATCTTGTATCCACCTGTTTTGGGGAACAGCTGTCCGATTTTTAATCCATTTGCTGAGTTTTTTCTTTTGTTGGTAAGTACCTCTAACTTTGTTTTCCATTCTTCATCATATAGCTCAGCATACACGCCACTTTTTCTGGCACTCCTAACCATCGATAAACTCGCATCATCCAGTCATGTCTGACCATACAACCATTGTTATTTATTCAACGAGGGTAAACGTGATAACTTTATGAATGTTTTCTAACATATGCCTTGCAGTAACCATAGAATGCTACCGCAAGGTTCGCTTTTTTCTTCTCACTTCGTCCATAACGGTATTTTCCACTATAAGTTGGTCGACTATTCCTAGTACTCCAGAGCATGTTCCGAGTCTACTTCTATCCCAGATGTTTTTCGGTCTGCGTGCTCTTCCATATAGTTTCCAACAACACGTACTAAGAGTATTCCATTTCATCACTTAAATATTTTACATGAAACTTAGGCAACAGCACTTTCCTTCCCTATAAGTAATCAATCCTGGTATTCTCTCCAGCTGTTCGATCCACTCATTCGAGTTTTCTACTGTTCTCATCCACCACTGGTGTCGATTGCTGGTTCCGTTTTCCAAATGCCTAAAAGTTAACAATTTTGTCGATGTCTGCATGGTACTGTTCCTCTTCTTTCCTTGGTTTTATTGATCTTTTGGTAATAATAAACATCTTCAATCCCTCTGAACATTCTGTTGTTTCATATCATTTGTCTCACTTCCTTACTTTTCGTGACTGTAGCTTCTCCATAACTCTTCAAGCCATATTTCTTTCGTCGTCAAAAACTCTTAGTTCATTATCAATTTGTTTTGCAACTTGCTCCTTAAACTTTCCATTGTTATTTTCCTTTTTTTGTTTCATTTCTTTTCACCTTTCTTCTCTAAACATCTTTGGACAGCAAAGCAACCGTTTATCTTGAAACTTTTTGCATAATCTCTTAAGTTTTGCTTTGACATATTACGTTTCTAAGGATACTGTTCGTCCCATCTCCTCTTCAATCTCTCCCTGAACCCTTTGCCTGTGTGCAGACACCAGTCTCCGCTCGGAGACTTAGAGTACGAACCCTCTGCCTCTTCTGCGTTATCCGCCCTCTGCTTTTATCATCAATCACTTTTCATCATCTGCGAATGTTGATCAATAGTGTTTTCTATGAGCCTCTTCATTTCAGTCCGCCTGGTCTTGCCTGGCCACAATGTTTCTCCCAAGTGCTGTGTTGGCTGAAATTAATTGTAATCGAATGGAGGAAAATTTCCGCGGAGTAAGGGTACAGTTTCTGGCGTGGCAGGCGACATGTGACAAGGCTCTCGTGGTCGCGCGGTGACATTGAGTTGTTACAATGCTAAGCCTAATGTTTATCAAAAATCATTTCGGAGGCAAGCAATTCAGATTATGTTGTAAACGTCCAAAAGGAAACTTGGGGGGTCGTTGAAAGCAATAAGCACTGAAACTCGCACGCTGAGTGAAAATATTCAATTACTGTTTACTGAGCTCAAATTTGTGTCACGGTTCAGGCTGCAGTCCGATCGAGATCAAAAGATAGATCGTAAAATCAGGTCAAATTCCACATAATACCTAATAGCATCAGTTTAAGAAATTAAAGTACAATGATTTCCAGCTGAAAGCAGAACAGTTTTTAAAGATTAGCTTGCACGTTGAACGTTGTTGCTTTGGAGAAGTGGCCACGCGCGGGAAAAACTTGTTCGATGGAGTCTGGGACGAGAAGGAAGATGCAAATGGTACAAAACTTTTCGGTCGTTGCGGTTGGAATGGAAAGGAGGAATACATTTGAGGTTTCTAATTTTCCCGATAGTTTTTCTGTGGAATAGAACCTACCATTTGAACTTCTCCCCGAAATTTCCGGTTCTTATGTGCAATAACAATATTGTTT
>JAOBAT010004716.1:0-10711 GCA_026413305.1 Hydrozoanthus tunicans
TTAGTGAGAATGTTTTGACTGGCTATTTGTTGATTTGCATCTCAAAACCTTTTGTATTTTGTGCACCTTCAGGACTAGAAAACAGAAGAAAAAGATGAAGAAAGACCTACAACAATGGTTTCATAATCAGTCCCTAGATTAACTATGTGCTGAGTTAACTTTAAATCAACTCATGTTAAACAAACGTGGATGGAAAAAAAGTGTTTTATTAAGTTTCTTGAGTTTTCCAAACCTATTAATATCTGAAAATGATAGCTAAAACTTATTCAGAACCACATCTTAGCTATATTTCAACATATTACACATATACGTTCAGTTGCCATAAATGGTCAGTTTGGTATACGAGCTGATCATAGCCGAGATTGAGTGATCCAATCAGAATGCTAAAAACACAATATTCAAAAAAACAGCCTCAGGCCTGTTTCTAGACGAAAATAGAAAATGTTATGACATAGCAGAACACTGATCAATGATCAAGTCATTGGTAAAGTACCCCTATCAAGTACTAAATTGTTTGAACATGCTGTGAATTTGATCAATGACTGATTGTCTCCATAAGTTGACAGCGTCGCTTGCATTGCATAATAAAGAAGAAAGAGCCATAAAAGTAAATTGCCTTCCTCTCGAAAGCTTGTTGAAGCTTTCAGATGCTTGATGAATGCTTCCTTGCTGTGAATTTGTTGCGTTATTCATACCTTTATTTAACCTTTCTCTCAAAAACCTCTCGCGGTGCACATACTCCCCAACTTTGTTCTGTGAATTGAGAATTTGACAAAGGAAACCAACAAACAAACCTTGCACAGAAGCTAATTGGCTTAAAGTGGTTGAACTAACTATATATGAAGTATCAGAACTACCATAAGCAAAAGCAATGAATTCATTTCCCAGATTGGCTTCAAGAGGTCGAACCAACCAGATAAGGAAAATAGATGGAAACCAGAAGTAAATATCAAGTTTTTCTGCCAAAAGAGAGAAAGCTGCCATCGCAGTTGCTCTGGCAGCAACACTACTTGCATAGAAGAATTACTACTAACAATCTGATTGGTTGACAGCCTCCCTTAAAATCACAAATGTCCAAGTACAGATCAAAGAAGTGTAATTAACTGCACTGGTTTGCTAAGTGCAAATAAAAGTACTGTGATAAGTGTACTGATAACTGGTTAACCCTTTCAGTCCCACACAGTTATCAACAACTAACTTCTCCTTACACAACCCAAACAAAACAAAACATTTGGTTATGAGAAAATGGGTTAAAAGTTTAAAAGTAAGAAATAAATTATAGTAAAACAATAAAACCCAACCAAGTGACCCAAATTTTTCAGGGTTTGTGATTGTAACCTGTTTTCTTTGGCCTGATGCAGAGACAAAATTGTGTTAACGAATATTCATGATAGATAAACTAATACTTTAGTCAAAACTGGATAAGACTAGATGAAGAAAGGCAACAGCTACTTGTAGAAATCCACTATTTAAAGAGATGATGTGCCCTACAGTATGCCAAATTTTTCACTCATAGTACTATGCATCGTAGGTGATTTAGTGAGAATTGAGCCTCAACAGCCAAGCTCAAAAAATGTATTTTAGATATAACTGTTTAAATGTGTGCGAATCATGAAATAATTTTTGTAAATAATACAATTATAGAGCAACTTTCATTCTGTAGTTATTGTAGTTGTCCACTTACTGTTACTGTGAGCCTCAGCTTTTCATTTATTTCTTTCTGGAAGTGCTTTAGCATACAATGTAAATCGAAAATTTTTGTTGAATTTCTTTTGTGAAAATGACCTAAAAATTCCAGGTGTGTCTGGTATTTGGTGAAGTCTTAAATGTGCGTAAATATGGTATCAAATAGAATAAAATGGCAACATTCAGAGAAACAAGAAGGAAGAAAGTTTTGATCGTTATGTTTATGTTTATGTTTCAGACCAGAGAAGCCTCATCCTCTTCGCAGCCCAGTGACCCAGAGACCTCCATTTCAAAAAGCATTTACAATATCTTCTGTACCAGAATCAAGGACTGGTAGTCAGAAACCCATCGAAAATAATAAAAAGAATAATTGTCATGGCTCTGTGAAGTTGAAACTCACCATCCACCCAAAAGGTGAGTTTTTGTGTACTTTAATAAGAAAATTAACATTATTATACTGTAAATGCTCTTGTCAGATAATTCAGATGGGGGACTTTTTTCAAGAGGGGGGATTGACTCTTATTTAAAAGGTGTTGATAGCCAAAGACATGAACACAAATGGAGTTCAATTACCAAACAGATCTATTTGTTCCTCTGGTATTGTAACCAGAACTTTTGAAAATCTAAAACAATAAATCTGTTGACAAAATATATTTTTGAAGCAATATGGCTTATATTTTAGCTTTATCACCTTTGTGTTGGCATGGGAGGGGGGGGGGCGTGTTTGTTAGAGAGGGTAACCTGTTTTTAATTTGATGCTTTAGACAAGGGGCTTATTAGAGAGGGGGACTAATTAGAGCATTTAAGGTATCCAAATATGTGATGAATGAAAAGTAATATGAAAGACAAAAAAAGTTTTTACTCTACTTTGAAATTCTGAAACTGACTTTTGGTCAAGATCCCTCACTTTCACAGATTTATATTGCTTTAAATATTTAGAAATGGTGTCTTCAAATGAAACAATTAATATCCAACACTTTTTGTTTATCATTATATATAAAAGTACATAATTTCAAAACTCCCAAGAAAAATTTTTATAAATAGAATTTGCAAACATTGGTCTTTGATGTCTAGTCCATAAATAGAACAGGTTTTTGATGTCTGTTTTTTCTGCCTGTTTTACATTTCAGTCTCCATATTTTCCGGGGGAGCTTCTCGTTAGACCCTCCTGAGACTTGCATTTGGCACTTGTTGGTCAAACTCGTCTTTGATCAGACCCTCCTGCAAAAGCCCTGACTATGGGTCTGTGAATAAAAGCAGCAACATTAAACTAAAAGTTATTGGTAGAGTAAATATTGGATAAATTATATAGTTGAAGAAGAAATTATTGATTCACAAGTTTCCATCAGTGACTCGGAAATTTTTCTGAGCTTTTAACTTGTGAATCGATAAATTCTATATCCAAAATTCACTCTACCATTAATTTGATAATAGATGCAAGTATCAACATACTATTAGACATATTGAGTGAGCAGTTTGCGAGACGTATGTCAAGCAGGAATAGACAAGAACTTAATCAGTGACTCTGCTCCCCATGTGAGTCCTTGTAGTTCAGTGGGTAGAGCATCTGACCGGTAATCAGAGGGTTGCAGGTTCGATTCCCGTCAGTGACACAGAATTTTTTCTGAGCTTTCAACTTGTGAATCAATAGTTTCTTCAGTTAAACTAAAAGATTTTGTTTTTGTCAGATCTAGGTGCAGCATGGAAACTTGAAGATGAGGAAGAAGATGGCACACATGGAAGTACAGAGGGGACTCCATTTGTAGCTAGTGGTTTGTACTTTGCCAACAGTATCAAGCCGATACAGTCTCCCTCGCTTACACACAGAAAACTACCATTGTTTCATCTAAATCCACAAAAAATCTCTTCCTCAAAATCGGTGAGTACAGTCACTTTCCAGGATAGAACTGTTAAGGCTGTATAAAGTTAAAATTGTGTAAAAAAACAAATGTTTTTTACTTGAAAGTCATCATCAGGGTTTTTCTGTTCCCAATGAGAATAACTTTAAAGTGCCCAGATACAACATGAAGTATTTTGTTTTGCCTGCAGAGAAACCTTGCTAAAAAAGAATAGCAGTGAAACTTTTTGCCAAAATCTTTTATGTTTCTCGAGATATTTTAAACATTTAATCTTAATACAATTAACTGATGTCAGTTGTTGGACCAGGAAATTTTCAATTTTTTTTTAAAATCTGCTGCCAACCCATAACCTTTTGTTGAATTATTTAAGCCAAACTTGGGCTGATGAAGTATCTCGAGGCATTTTTAATAATTACTAATTTTTGTCCAAGGGTTAAGGATTTGAAGCAAATCTTTAAAAAAAATTGAAAATTTGCCAGCCCAACAGCAAACATCATCAGTTGAATTTACAAGACCCTGATTATGTAAAAAATGTTTGGTGTTTTACACAATTTTAACTTTATACAGAAACTTTACAATACTTGTTTATCAAAGAATTTGCTATGTTTGAATTATGCTCCACTGTGCAAGAGTAAAACCTTCATGTTGAAGCTAAAATCCAGCAAATGTATGAAAAATGAACGCCTTGCCACAACTTGAAGGTTTTGTTTGTGGGTATATATTGGAGTACAGTTTGGAAATGGCACATTTTTGGACAAGAATTTGCATACATTTTTGGCACAAAATATTGTTGTATCCAAATTTAATTTAATTTTCTTTTATACATACCACAACTAATATTTTCAGTGGATATTCAAAATTTGAAAATGTTGTATGCATTGATAAATTATATTGTCATTATTCATCAATCTGCAGCTCATTTTCTCAGTAAAGTTTTCTTTAATACTACTATCTACAGCATAATATACTTTGATAAAATTTTTTATGTTGGTATGTACATTAGTTATGTCCTGGAACCTCGGCCCTCCCTTAACCTCAGTAGCTTATTTCAAGCCTTGGTGAGGGAGTCCAGTGGTGGCTTGTCCAGCAAGTGTAACAAACTACATGCATGCACATATCACAGGCATTCCCAAACAGCTCACAGGGAAATCGAAACAGAGGGGCAAGGCTTAAATCAAGGGAGATATTTTGATCTACACAAATTAGAGGGTTGGACTAGCAGCAAAAATTAACTTCAGTGTGCCAATTCAATTTATTGTTTAATGTAAAAGGAAAAGAGAAGTGCTGCAATAACTATTCCAGGGCCAGGGCTGAAGCAGTGGGGATCGATGGATTGGTGGATTTCCATCGCCCTATTTTTACACTAGTAAGAAAAAAAAGAATCAAAGGACATGACTCATCAAAAATATGTCTCTTAGTGCTTACAAACAGGCAAAAATAATCACAAATTTCAGACAGTCAGTGATTTTAAAGCCAGCAGTTCATAACTGCAGCATTCTCCCAAGATCTCTGTTGGCTTCGTGTCCCGGCAGCTTTATCCAGCTGTGAGTGAGAAAGCTTGCACAGTCAGAAACTTATTAAACCATAACCACCCCCCTTTTTGAAATCCTGTATCTGCCCCTGTATTCAGTGTACTTTTCTTGAGTAATAGGAAATGGGGCTTGTTAGAGAAAGGGGCCAGGTTAGAAGATTTATGGTGATTGTGCCCATTAAACTTTTATTCTTAAAACTTTTTATAGTTGATATAATGATTATACATTGTATAGAGTGCTAATAAAATGTTGTTGTTGGTGGTGGTGGTTTTTAAATAGCACGAGAAGCTCTCAAGGGATGTTGAGCCAATCTCCTCAGCTGGGAAAAGGAATAGCAGTGGAAAAGAAGACTCTCCATCTCCAGAAGGCCCAAGAAAACATGGGTAATCATGAGGCCCTTTACTTAATGTCAATTAGTCAATGTATGGTCCACTTCATTTTTTTTTTATGAAACTGTTAATGAATATATTGCTTGTTATTTATCAGCTAAAAGGTTCACTGATGTTCAGGCCTCAAAATTCTCAGCGGCGATGCAGCAGTTTGCTGTGATGCCCACCACTAATCTGTTGTAGTGCCCATAAAGAAGTTCGAATTTGTGGCAACACTTTGCCTGCCCTTTTTTTAAGACTGCTGTTGTGCCCTTTTTTGGAGTATCTGTTTTTAAAAAACTGGTTGAAAAGTTTAGGAAACAAAAGAACTAGAAGGTAACTAATGCTTATAAATTAGTTTTCAACAGGATTTTTTTGGCATTATTTTTGTCCCTTTTTAAGTCACAATTTTTATCAATAAGTGTTATTTCAGTTAAGAAAGTAAATAGAATGTTGACACACTGGTTACACTGGAGTCCTTCAGAAAAAACTTCTGTTGCCTCCCTCTCAAATTATTTTTTTTAAAAATGTTGTGGTACCCTGCTTCAGGGCTCAAAGTTTATGACCAACTGGTTGTACATGCAACTTGATATCTTGACTGTGGGCCAGCAAAATCATGAAAGATTGCACTCATGCACCTAAAAAGTTGAAGTTCAGTACTGCAACTGAATCAGAGCTACTCCTGCCTTACTTGACTGTCCTAATTTACTTTGACAAAACAGTTGTATTACAATCTACAAAAAAAATTGCGGATTCAACACAAGGTCCCAAACAAAAGATAATGCAGCACAGTTTAAAACTACTATTTTCAATAAGAGTCTCAAAGAAACAAACTTAGGACTACATAAAACAAAATAAAAGACACTATACTTACTCAGTAATTAACAACTACCTATAGATAATTGTCCGAACCTTTTTTGATTTTTTTTGCTCTCAGAATCCTTAGCTGTGCACCTAGAAATTTAGCCCCAGTATCACGCTTGCACCCACAACCAAAAACTGCGCTTCAACAATAATTTTTAAAAGCAAAAATTGCTGTGCCCTCTGAAAAGGCCAGTCTGAGGCCTGCATATAAATGTCTAGAAATCCTAGATGACTTATTAGGTCTTGAAAAGTCACAGTGTTTCATTAAATGAACTGACTTGAAGGCTCTTGAGTAAACTTCTTATAGTTGTTTTTTCCTACTTTCTCTGGAAACATTCTCAGATCAACTCTCTGGTGTTGTAATCATGCCCAAAAGATGTAACTTTTGTATTGTTTGCAATGAAAAAATTCCAGAGCATATTTATTTTTGGTTTAGCATCTTAGCATCTTGGCTAGAATTGAAACTGTGCAAGGATTACTTGTACTCAAACGTACACTACAGCCTTGCTGAAATATCAAAATTTTGGAATCTTGATTTATTATAACATTAATAATAACATGTTTTCTTCCGCCAAAGGGCAAGCAGTATGCAAAAGGGGATTGTAAAGTTGGCTCGAAGACTCAGTCAGAAACACTCCAAAGGGGAATCGCGAGCAGCTGTTAGGTATTAAAGTAAACATTGCTGATTTTTTTTAGGTGTTGTTTTATATAAAGAAATATATTAAGTACAAAATTAATAATGTTATGCTGTTCAAATACTATAACATTGGTATTGAAATGTCCTTTATACATAATAATAACAATAGAAAGAACCTTAATGTTACCATGTTATCATCATCACTCCGACTTGCATGGTTTTCTAGTCATCAATGGTACTGATTGCCTAGTTATACAAAATTATATTTTGCTCGAGAGCATCTCAATCCATTCATGGTTTCTGTCTGTGGATTCTGATTTTATTAATTTCCAGCCTTGCTGCCCCTGCCCCCACATCATGCTGCCATGTACTTTTCTCATATATTATTTTCAGTAATCGTAGGTGGTGACAATATTTATTCAAGCCCTTTGCAGACAGTACATCTGATTTAGAAAAGCTCTAAAATCTTACAATCAAGAATTAGACATTAAAGATATTGCAAATTTTAAAGGACCAAACATTACTTTGAGATTTTAAAAGTGAGAAAGAAACTCTTGTCAAGAGTTCAAATTTGTACACTCTCATTTAATAAAAACACGTACTACAGGTTTACAGTTTGACAGCATCCTCTTTACCTTTGGTAACAACTAGTTTGATTATTAAGTTTGTTTTGGTAAACAGAATAGTAACGTTTTTTTCTTCGTCATTGTTTGTGTTGTTTCATACAGGAACCAACAAACACGATCACACAGCTTAGAAAACTTGCCATCGCCCACAAATACTCGGTCAGCTAGTGTTGAGAGGATCAATGCTGCCAAGTCCCCAAAATTACATCGAACTTTTTCTCTTAACCAGAGGCCATCAACTCCTCGAATGAGAGAACACAGACTAAGCTCAAATGCAAAAGGTTAGTGATTTCATTAGAAGTAAATGTCTTATTTTGCTGTGCAGTGTTATGGGTTTTTTTTTTTTTCGTAATGCACGAAAGAAATCCATTTTGATCTTGAGGCTCTTACATTGAAACTTCTTCAGGTCAAAATTCAAGTTTCACTTGTTTTTCTTACTTTTCTAAAGCCTAATGCGGCAAGTAATGTAACGGTACTTAGAAGGAGGAATTCTAATTTCTCAATAAAATATTGGGCATAGTTAAACAAGCCCCACTGACCTGCAGGTAACAGAACTTTTCAACCTCAAAACTAAACAGCAGAAGCCAATGAGGGTAAAAATTAAAGCGTGATTAAACAGGGTGTTTACCAATATGTTTATGGACGATATACGGATTTCTGCTTATTTCTAATTTCCACATTTCAGCCCTAAAAATTGTTTCATTGACTTTCCAGATTTGGGAAAAACAAAAGCAGTTGCAAAATAATGTGTAGATCGAAACTTTAAACAATTGATTGCAAAATGTACAAAATTCCACAAAAAATGATTGTACCAATTCCTTGCAAAGTAAGATCATGTATACACTAACTTACAGAAAAAAGGAACCCATTTAGATACACTTGTTTTACTTTCTGATTAATAGTGATTTGTTTCTTCATCTGTTTAAAGATTTAAGGGAAAGACAGAAGAAAAAGAAAGACAGTAGTGTAGAAGGTAAGGTTCAGACTTTTTAACAGATTATTTAATATAGGATTCAAACTTTGAAAATATTTGAACTGTCAAGTTGGTTACTTATCCCCACCAGCTTAATCAATTCACCTCTTTAATTGATGAAAGATTATAGATTAGCTGATATACCATTGTTCATGCTCTGTAAATTAATATAAAAAATGTAACCAGCAGTTTCTCATGCAAATTTATGGTTACTTTGTATTTATCAGAATTCTAGTATGAATAAATTATGGCTAATAGACTGAATCAATGTTGAGTCTGTTATACACCCAAACACGAGTTAAGTTTGTTATACACTGAAAGTGTATTTTATATCAAGAAACTGTGGCAAGCAACCAATTCAGTGCATCAGTGTTAGCAAAATTGCAAAGTTTCATAAACATTTCCCTTAAACTTAATGTAGACACAAAGTTTTGAAACCTGATCTTGTGCCTTTACTTTACGGAGAAATGTATGGGAAAAACATCGAAACCAGGCTGGTTGGGCATCGATACCTGCCTATCATGTATTTCACTGGAAAGTGTATCCAGTTTCAAACACTATGTAATATGTCTGTCAATTACGGCCAATCTTTATGAAACTTTGTAGCTTTAATATTGGTATTGATGTGCTGAAATTGACTCTGGACTTGTCTTCCAGACAAACTGAATATATTATAATAGTTATTTGTGCCATGCTAGCATGAAAACGGTCTTCTGATGTTACGTGGAACCTTTGTTTCAATTATGCAGCACTAATAGATGCAGTTGTACATAATGACGAGAATGAAGTTCGATCCTTATTGGAAACAGAAGAAGTAGACGTTAATAGGTAAGTAAAGTTACGATGACAGGCGTGTCATGAAAACGTTTTGACAAACTCCAGATTTCTTGGAAGAGTACAGTAAGCCGTGGTAATGTATACGTAAACAGACTTTGCTCTTGATGATGAAACAGGGTTTGTACCGGCTCTGGAAATCCTGGAAAACCCAGGAATATCTTTGAAATCCTGGAAATCCCTGGAAACCCTTGAAAAAGCCCTGGAAATTTATTTGTTAAGCCCTGGAAAATTTCATTGAAAAAATAAATTCGCTAAATTATGTATAGTTTTTGTTTCAAGTAAAACTTAAGATTTTAGACTTATAACTTTTGCATGCCATTATTACACTAATAACGATTTCGAAATACATTTACAAAGAAATATGAGTGAAAATTTCCGACGTTTCGGTGTCATTCTGACGCCATTCTCAAGGAACTGAAAGATAAATTTTGTGGGTATTCGCACGTTTTTGTCTGATTAAGAACTCTGCCTCGATCGCTTGTTATTGTAATTTTTTCACTAAGTTTAGAATTCCTTTATACCCACAAAATTTATCTTTCAGTTCCTTGAGAATGGCGTCAGAATGACACCGAAACGTCAGATATTTTCACTCATATTTCTTTGTATTAATACATTAAGCTCAATAAATACAATTTTTAGAACAACTATTAAAACAAGTGATTGTAAACATCATTTTCATTCTGGGTTAAAAGAGCCCTAGAAAAGCCCAGGAAAAACGAAAAAACAGCCCTGGAAAATCCTGGAGTTTTGAAAGTCTGAAGATATACAAACCCTGGATGAAAGTTCCAGAGCGGAATCGTCGAACATATAATAATATTGTACCATGGAAAAATCACAAAATTTCAACCTTATAAAACAAGATCTGTTTAAAACTTGTTCTTCTCAGTGTTTTACAGAACAGACGTCTAATGTGTTATGAAGTAAGGTTTGGGTGGAAGGAGCCTTGAGCCCATTGTATTATAATCCCCATAAAGTCTTTTTTTACCTGTTTTAAGTAAGCACGTACGGGGACGTAGGGTTTTCTGTTAGCGTTTGGAAGTTCCGGATGCAGTTGTTCAGCAGGCGGATAACACGAACTTCTAGAGGGTCCGTGCGCGTGTTCCCCCTGGAAATTTTTAAAACTAGACTTTCTAAAATACAGAATATTCTGCGTTTCCTAGGCTGGAATTGGTTAATCAGGAAATCTCTGAGAAGCTAAAAAGTACTGCTCATAAAAAAATGAAATACTTGACTAATTTGGCAACTAGATTGAGTATATGAAGACAAATAACAGGAAAAGGGTCTCGTGGAACTAACAGGAATCGAATAATCCAAAGAGCGAATCCAACT
>JAOBAT010004727.1:0-10710 GCA_026413305.1 Hydrozoanthus tunicans
ATTTCCAGAAAGATTCGATAACATTTTCGAAAATAGTTCCCCAAAAGTTTCATTCAGGCAAAGTATGAAGAATTTCGGTTTTTGAAGCCGTGCCGCGGATTCTCGATTTTTAGAGACAGTCGCTCTTAAAAACTTGAGAATGCCTTACCAAGATCACTAACTGACAGAACTTCCGGTTCTATAAGTGTAGCTTCAAAGAAGAAATAACCACTCAAACAATGAAAAACAGCTAGAGGCAAGAACGATAATGAGCCATAAATTCTTTCTAAAATTTCCAGTTTTTAAAACCACATCGCTGAAAGATTACTCAGCATATCTATTTCATATTTTCAGGAAGAGTACGTATGCTAATGCAAGGCAAAGAATGTAAACAAAAACTCGCCTATAGGTTGTTCGGGTGCACCAAACGTGGGCTCATTGAAAAAGCTTGAAGTTAACCGCGCCTTTCAAAATAGCCGAGAAGAAAGGTCGGGGACAAGGGTGCGTTTTAGGCCACACAAACACCTTGTTGGAGAAGAAAACCTTTACCTGGTTTTGGTGAAGATGTCCTTGCATGACGCAACCGACACTAAAAAAAGAAAGTTTAAAACTTTAAAAAAAAACAAATGTAGTTAAGGAACTATATTTTCTAAACCAATTTGCATTTTCTTGATCTGAAACTGAGGTTGTATTCACCGCATAATTTTAAAGCTGTGTTTTGAAACTTCCTTTCAAAATGAACTCGTCAAAAGAAAAGTGCAGCCTTTGATAAGACATCGTTCTGAAGATCTGTAAGCCAGGTTAGACAACAGTCAGCTTTGGTTTTTATGAGCGGACAAGAGCTTAAAATGGAACTAATCTACAGATGTTGTCTCAATGATACAGCAAATTTACCTTGTAATGAGCTCAAATGCGCTTTGCAAAGTTAAATGCTCTACTAACAGCAATATTCTATCCATTATACTTGCCCTAAGGTTAAAAAATTTTGAGTTATCATTGGCAGAAAGAAGATTAAACCCTGGTTTCAAACAGAAGTGATCAGTAATTCAAATTCGAATATACCCAAAGCAAAACCACTCAGTTTGATCATTTTCATGGTTTCAGTTTCCGCTGACCGTTGCGCTACCAACTCATACCGTAGGTTCCTGCCTAAGACGCATCCGAAAACTTTTAAAGAACTGTTAGTAGTCGTTATGATTTCAGAAGTAGAAACACACAACACGACTCCGAGAGGACACTAATATCAAGAGGCTCATTAAGCCTTTACTCGTGGTACTAGTGGAGACTGAAGTGAGGTTGCATTCAGTTATTTTAACCCTTGAGGCCATTAGGGGGTGGGGTTCATATTGACAAAAAGACATTGTTTGGAGCCTGATTGGAAAAGTTAGCTTGAGGTCAGGATTGAGGAACTCATCTTCGGTGGGGGGAGGGGGGGGGTGTGAAGTTCGTGAAGGGAGGATTAATTGCTAATGTGTATTGTGTATCAAGTGAAAATGCTGAATAAATAAAGTAGACAGCTGCTTATTAAACTCGATTTTATTGAAGAAGAAAAACTACAACGATAGAAATTTTACAATGTATTTCATGCTGCAGCAAGTGTAAAACTTCAGTTAAGAGATACATGTTCGCTTTTTAAAACAGTTGTGAATGCTTTGGCAAAATATAATTCGAGTGTCCATAGTATAAAGACAATAGAATATTTAAGAAAACATTGTGCGACGTGTCGAACTATGGCGTGAGTTTTTATTTTAAAAATCCCAAATATGGAAGTCACTGGACCGAATCGCGACATGAAAGAAAAAGAAATCGAACCGAATTGTTGACTCGTGGTACCACGAGTAATGAAAAGAAAGATGGGGAAAAATCATAATGGGTTAGTTTTCCAAAATTCCAACAAAAACATTTTAGCTATAATCCTTCATTTTAATCAGCCAATCTGTGAGCTATGCAGTCAGTGACTGTCAGATATAAATCCGCGATTAGAGTGAGCAATTAAAAGGAATTGTTTACTAACAGCAAATAGATGGCTGCTTTAACTAAATATAAAGGAATATAATTATTTTAATGTTGATATTGTAAAGTATTTGATTTCTTTACCTGCCCATTCTTCGCAAGTCTTGCCAGTGTTTGATGGATTGCATTGGCACTCGTACCCAGGTCCTTCGCATACCCTCTCGCAGGTTCCCCCGTTATGACAAGGGTTAGGTAGGCAGGGGTCAAGCACTGCTCCCTAGAGGATAAGTTAGTTCCATCAAAAGGGGTTATAACGCCAAAGGATATACACCACATTATCTAATAGGTTTATACTGTACGCGAAATCTTGTTCTTGATAAGCGACATCGAAGCATTGTTCAGCATTGTCAATTCACATTTGCAATCATTGCCGAGTCATGATCATACGAACCAAGAATTGAATAGTCTTTTGGGGGACACTTTGCTTTCATATGTTCGAACTTTGAAAGGGCTTTTTAAAGTTCTCGAAACGCGCAAACCTACCGAGAGGAAATTAAGATCTAGAAACAGATGTAGTTCAACTTTCGGAAAAAAGAATGACTTAAACTTTAAAAATTACAGAATTGATAGTAGGAGAATAGTTGTTTCTTTTAAAACGTTTTTTTTTTCTTGTTCAAGAGGAAAACAAAAGCTTACAATTTCTTTGACACTCACATTTGGTGGTCCAAGGTAAGTACAACCGCTCTTCGGCTCAAAGCACACGGGCCTGGCATCCTTTGTTTCAAGTTTCAACTGGCACTCTCTCGTACCACCAGATCCGTGCATATCTCTTAAAAAGTTGACAGACTTGCATTTTGGTTGCTTTGACAAACAAGCGAACACACAATCAAGCTGATCAGCGACATACACAGTTGCATTCAGAAATCCCTTTAGGCTATAATCTATGAAATAGGTCAGGTCATGTCAGACAAACGTAGCCTCGAAAATCTATAGAATCTTTGAAACATAACAACACTCTCAGGTTAAATTGTTAACTGTATAATTTATAAAATAAACAACACGCCCAGGTTAGATAATTAAGTGTAACCCTCCAAAATCTATTTTAAAATCTATGAAATAACAACACCCTAATGTTTATTTAATGTTAACCTCCCAAATTTGTCTTCTCCCCCTACGTTCTCCCATTCTTCTCTTTGGTTCCCTGTATCCGACAGATTCTTCGAATAAACGCTGTCGTTTTCTATAAATCTTCTTATTAACCGAAAGGGAAATTTCAATATAGCACTTTACTATATATGGTCACACATTTATAACACTACAATCTGCTTAGCTGCTGAGAGGGCAAGATTAGAGACCTTCTTAGGGTTAGTGGTGATCGTCACGGAGGCCGCCAAGATGCCATTCACCTCCGCAACGTTTACCACGACCGTATGACGCGTGCAAGTACGCGTCAGCTAATAAAATTGGTTTCCGTGGCAACAAAGACGTCTGGTGCTTAAGGTCTCTGTTATTATGTGACGACCGCGGGCTGAAAAAAATTACCGCTCAATTATATTTCGCTCGATGTTTTTTAAATTTCAAGCTATACTCAAATTAAACAATAAGATAAGTAATTTTCTAACCTCAATCGCTCGGGTTTTATTGAGAAATGTCAGACCCTGGTATCGTGAGTTGGGATGTGCAGCTCGCTGCTATTGGTCCGTTCGTCAGGCCCTCGGTCTGAGACTTCCCACTAAAGACCTGGGCCCGGTTGTTCAAAGCCGGTCAATTTTAACCCTTGACAAAAAACGCAGTGAACAATTATTCCGACAACGTTAACCTCGCTTTTCAGACCCGTAAATTTAAGGCAAATAAAGAAGAATTTCAAACGAGTCTAGGTCAAAAACTTTAAAAAAAGTGTAGTACCATATTGATGCAATCAGCATCAAAGCTGATTCTATTCAGTCGTTGAGGTTGTTGATAATAATGACACCCAATAAGTTTTACTCTTTCAATGAGGCTACCTCCGACATTGAGGGGGCTGAAACTGTAAAAAGTCCACAGGCATCCCCTTGCATTTTTTGTGTTGAGACGCTTAATGCAAACACAGGCGTAACGATTAACATCGGAGGCAGCAATGGGTAGATAACTAGGCAGTTCCTTAGAATCAGTTCGCTGAGAGCTGCATCATCAACGTACTTAGAGGATTAATCCAGTCACGGGATAACCGGTTTACAAGGACCGCAAATGATAGTAGGGCCAACTTTGTGCCTTGAGGGATGCCGCTTTTGATGACATGTCTGAGGAGAACTGGTCATCGATCTTAACTCTCTGTCGACGATCAACATGGCATGCCTCATCAACCTCGACATATCATTGTGAACATTCAGAATTTCAAGTTCGTGTAACAGTGCTCCATGAACTACCAGGTCGAATCCTTTGCTGAAATCTATATAGAAATTCGTGCGTACATGTCACCGTTATCCAAACCTTCAAGGATAAGATGCGGAAAATAGACCAAGGATGAGTTGTTAATTTTCCCGCAATCGCAAATTGCTTGTCATCTAGTTGATCACGTACGGAGAGGAAGAGAGGCTTGAATGTTAATTTCTTCATAACTTTAGCAAACTGGAATATTAAATCAACTGGTCCAAGATCATCCTCGATAAACTTTTGGGTACTGCACTTGGGAAATCGAACGACAATAGATTCTTAAAGTTGAGAAGGAATGTATCCTTGTACTATCGATGCGTAGTAAATGTCACGAACAGCTGGTGCTAGTTTGACGGCAAACTTGCTCCAAATTCTGTCAGGCGTAGGGTCTGGGCCTGATGATTTGTTTACCTTGACATGCCGTAGGGCTTGAAAGGCTGTAATCATTGATTATAAACCTGTCTGGGACTTCATAAAATAAGCGTTGCTCAGGGGGAGTTAAAGATTGGAAGTTCGCCGTGAGGCCCTGGAGGATATGGTTGAATCGCTGAGCATGAGAAACAACGGATGGATTTTGGTTGTTCAGCATTTGTAAACACCAAGGTGAAGAAGAACAAACCCGTCTTTGATCTTTTGAATTGCCTTCCACCAGCGTTAAGCATTGGTAGTCTTGAAGGCTGCAACCCTGTTGTTGTAATAAGACTTATTGGCTATGGAACATTCCCTTTTACTGCAATCCTGTAGGACTTATATAATTCCAAGTCTTTCCCGTTTACACATAAAACAGAGCAGCGATTTTAACTTTGTTGTGATGCACGGCTTATCAGAGGAGCAACGCCTTATTTTTCTAAACGGAAGGTACCCGCGTGTCTACACCATAAGACAGCGTACTGGTGAAAGCGTCGAGTTTGTCCTTGACAAGGGGTTTATTAAATACACCCTGCCAATTCTGTTGGGTAATCCATCTTCCAAAGTCACGAATTCAGCTGGAACGTAGATGGCGCTTAAAGACCTTAAGTCTCGAGTAGTTGGAGTGATTTCAAAAATGAGACATTTTCAACCAAAAAATGCTCTTAATTACGATGTACAAAACGCAAACCTTCATAATACAGTTCCATAAAATCAGTTGCAGTCTGACTGGTTTTTAGGAATGGAGTTTATCGTCAATAGTGGTTTTTTCAAGCGCTTGAGAGTGGTATTTCAAAATCACTATGGCAACAAATGCTTCTTTTGAGAAAATGGCAGAAAATTTGCAAGCGTCTCGGTTGAAAAAAAATGAAGGCCTTATAGCTGACAATGTTGAAAGAAGAAACAAGATTGAAGAAGATCAATTTTTTAATATTGTTTATTCCAGCTACAGGTACAAAATTTCCAGTAAAATTATCAGTAAAATCAGTGAAATTGAATTACCATTGTCACGCTCGTACATGCGAGATTGCAGCCGGTTTCTGCAGGCCGCTACTTCAAAATTTTCATTCAGGTTTTCTGTAAGTTGAAAAAATTGAAGTAAAGATGTCCATAAAGACGAACCGCTGTTAGTCCATGTATGTTTGGATCACAAAGTTGTTTCCTGCCGGCCACCACTACGATTTTTTTATTAACTAAAATTTGGCGAATCCGGAAATTGAGAACAGTGTCTTCAAATTGCGGGCTAAATGAAAAACGAAAAAGGACATTTTTTACAAAATGTTAGTGTAAAAGAATAGTGTTGTATAGGCAAAATAATTTATTCAATTCCACGAAGTTTTGTGAACTGATTCTGTGACATCTGCTGCCACTAGCGCGGCACCGGTTTGTTTATAAAAAGATTTTGCTAATTAGAACCTTTTTTGCTATGCACTGTGTTATACAAAAATTATAGCATATTTACGGCATGATGTTTGGCATAAACACCACTCGTGATATTTTCAAAATTGTCCCAAATTTCATTCGCTGCGCTCGTGAAATTTTGTTGAACAATTTTGAAAACATCACTCGCGGTTTTTATGCCAAACATCACTACAATAACCATTTGTGGTCAAGCTACGAAGAAAGTTAATGATAGGTTATTGATTTTACAAAATAGAGATCTGCCAGAATAATTTTTAGTCTGAAACCAAAACAAAAAGTGCTGTGTCCCTTTTTGTTGAAGCATGTATACTACCTATGTCATTACTCCTTAACACAACTCATGCATGACGTCGACATTGCCAACAAGACTGCCCCTTTAAATATTGAAGAATTGATAAAAAAAGACTTGAAAGTAACGAGCCGTCCTTGACGTTTTATTGCTTTTATGAAATAACAAAAAAACAAATTAAATATGAAAAGGCAAAGAGACGCGCGACGTAATATCAACACTCAAATTCTCCTTACACGTACATTATAAGTCATCTGTCATTAATTTTGCGAGCACAAAGCGTGAAGTTTGAATTTTTAACTGCCGCGAACCGAGAGAAAATACTCGACTTAATCAGGAAGTTTGCCTATGGAAAAGGCCAACAGTCACCTCATTTCTTAGAGCTGATTACAAAACTATTTTATTTGCGGTAGCTAAGGCAATATTTTCTTAAAGGCTTTCAAACAGAGACTGGAAAAACAAGTAGTGAAATCATCTTGAGACTGGACAACCTTAAAAAGAACTCGTGTGTTCGGGTTTTGGGAGAAAACAAATTCATTTGGACGTTTTAGATAATACATCCCAAGAACATGCTCTCTGTTACAATAGAACTTTATGTTCCCTGGATCTGAATTGGCAGAGTATCACGGCTGCATGCTTGATGGAATTTGATGAAAGCATCTTATTGCAGAGACTGTTCAAAGGGTCATTGAAATCAAGCCTGTGCACACTCGGCCGACTAAAATTGGTAATAGATGTGTTTTAACGTTTCTTTTGTCATAAATTTCTGAGAGACTCGTTCTTTTCTCCAGTCTTCATATAAAAAGTAGAAAGAAGTCGGATAGATATATAAGCTTAACAAATTAAATATTTTGCATGGTACGTTGTTTGCTTTAAAAAACAATGTTTTCAAAAAACTTTTTGACTACTAAACACTATTCTTCAAATATTCTTCGCGTTTGATGTGTCTGAATAATATTAGAACTCAGATATAATTCGAATAGTTTATTACCTACAACAATTAAATCCGCCCTTTTCGTTGAATACTATGCATTTTTTGCTTGGGCTTGAAGCAAAAGTTTGCCGAGCTCAGTGTCGTCGTCGGCAGCAAACCACGTCCTTTTCTCTTCAAGTTCTCCAGTAGCTTTATTACCAGGCTCATTTTATTTTCTACTCAGATTTATATTAAGGTTTCGGGGTTTTTTACTTTCTGATGTGTTTTTGCAAGTGCAAAAAAAATGGCAGCTGGCAGCAGACTCATGGTGTTGTGTGACTCACGGTTTTTGACCAATTAGCGCGCGAGATTCACGGAAGTTATTTTGTAAAAAGTACTTTCAAAACCCCGCCAAGACTAGCTAATATAGCTACATACGGGTACGTGATACTTATTTTTTCTTTACTAAAATAAAAATGAAATTTAAGTTGAACTGAATTAACTACTTAATTTTGAAGAAGCTAGCCCATATACACGTCCACTTTCAAAGTTCACCTAGTTGCCTTCAATCCAAAAATTTTAACATTATTATGGCCACAGAGAATAATGTTGTTCAATGATACTAGTTATTATGATTTTTAATTGTCGTTCACAAACCTATGACAAACTAAAGCACAAACGTTAAAATCTTGCCATAATTTCATTTTAGTTTTATTCTATGTTTGTGACACACGTTCAGTGTTAAATGTTACAATTCTTTGAAGTTAATGTTTCCAGTTTCCAGTTTCGATTTTGCATATATATTGTGCAGTCAATGGCTTATTACGGTAAAATACAATTTGCAGTTTTTGTTTATGAAGCAAAATATAGAAAATAAAAACAATCAATAAGTTCGAAACTAATAATTACAAGCTGTTGCAAACTTTAATTAACTGTCAAAATTGAAAGTTAGTTTGAGGTTGGGTGTAACAAGAAATTCGAGTCTCTTTTTTGTTTGAAACGAGAAAAACTTTGATTGATATTTGTTTAAACAAACCAAAGCACAACTGAAGTGATGGTTTAGACAGTAAGGTCTTCTTCTTGGTTTCAGAAATAAGTCGAAAACAAGTTTATTTATTGATGCAACGGTTTGAAAAGATATCTCATTAATATGCGAGCCGCCTTCTTTTTGAAAAATGCCGCCATGACTTCTCCAGAATATGAAAGTTCAAAAAAACTGTACGGTGTGTCTAAACTCATTGGTATTTTGAATAAACAATCATCTGCATTAAGAAAATAAACCGTTTGTTAAAGTGTTACCCTACCAAAAGCTCATACACATATCACCATTTAGTGGAAAAATATTTGATACCAGATGAATCGACGTACTTAAAATATTGAACCACCACCAGCAACCCAGCTTTTTAGATGCAGACTTACAGAAAACGTTCTGTTCTGGAAAAAAAGCAGCAGTTGTGGCAACTAATTAACTCATCAACTCAGTAACTGAATCAATGGATACAGTGGTCCATTTAAAAAAATGTTCACAATTCTCTATGGTAACATTTTGTAGGACAATATAATCAATAAGAAGTTGAAATAGAAAACAAGAAATCGTAAAATCTTTTTACTTTATACGTGTTTTGGAGAAAAAAAAAACATCTTTATCATTCCGTACCCTTTTTCACAGTATTTGTATGCCTACAAAAAATATGAAACAATCTTTTTTACTCATTGAAGTTTGAGACCTATTTGTACTACCTAACTATTCTCTTAATCAGTATAGATAACAAAAAGAATAAATCCAGGGTCGACTTGTGTATAACTGCTTGCAAAGTCTAAAAAGGAAATGTTTTACAAATCTGTTTGCTTTTGTATCCGATGGTCCTTTAGTGTATGAACTGTAAAGATCTACATATTTTAGATGAACAAACCTGAAACAGCAACAAAATGCGCTTCTCTGAATGTTTCCACGCCATGAGGACTTTGCTGAGCCTGAACAAAGATTGGTATGTTGAATATTCCCACTATTAAGAAACACAAAGCACAATACTGACTTTGAGTAAAAAGTATCATCTTCTCCTTTGCGCAGCTACAAATTGCAGTAAAAACGCTGTTGGCGGACTTTGTTTCGAGAGCTCCCCTCGTCTGTTACATGTAAATGAGAGTCTTAATATTAATGAGTCAAGAGACGTTTTGTTTGAAAAATCTCAAGCTTAAAATAGAAATTCGAGTCGGACTCCCAGACAATAAGTACTAGTATCAAATCGATGCAATGCTTCAGACTTGTATCGCACTTTGGACATTACTGCAACCCACAATGATTCGACAGTCGACGAACGACTGCAAAAAAAAATAAAAACTACTGAGCCCAGTGTTACTCATTTTTCATTTTTCCGCATAGTTTTGTGGCTTTAACACAGCAAACGTTTATAAAGCGTTTATCGGGATGTAAATAGCAATAACAACAATTCCCTGCATCTACGTTTTAACCAAATACAGCTGTTTAAGAGAAAATTGAGTATTTAGTTGCTTGAAATGCTTCGGAGTTGGATTGCATTATGAATTCAAAATAAAAAAGATTGTAATTGAGTTAGAGCTAGTTTATACGTGACAACTCATTGCATGATGAGTTGAACTGTGTCAAATTTATTTCCAACCTTTTTTGAGAAATTGAGAAATTTAGAAATACGATTTAAAAAATTAATCTAATTGTTAGTCGCATAGTGGAGCAAAACTCGGTCACTAGAGGGTATAATTTCTTCATCAAATCTCCTCATTTTTTTTCTTTGTTTTCTTCTACAAACAGCTACATAGCAACTAAAACGGATGTTTCCGTGGGTATGAATTTTTAATGTTTTGTTCATGATTAAAAGCTATGTGTTTTTGACAATTGCAGCAACTGTTTATGTTATAATCGCAACAGCTCAGCACGGTTTCAAAAACTGATTATTTGTTACTCTTTCTTATTTAAAGAACGTTAAAAATACTGCATGTTCCTGGTATTGAGATGTTTTTAATTTCATATCCAGGAACTAGGTTGTCAGTTTGCAGTCCTCTATTAACTATTATTAAAGATAATCGCATATGGTTCCTCGTAAAATTTAGGATTAATTTCGTGAGTGTTTCCAATTCTTTTCCACAAAACTTTCAGAGTCGCTTCGCAACGAGGGCAACTTGGATAAAAACTCAACTGTTTCTACTTATCCCATTATTTTTTTTAGTTGAATACGTTTGAAATCTCGGAAAGCATTCGAAAAGAAATTAAGAAATCTTCGAGTAGTGTTATGCGTTACCTATGAATAAAAAGTAATTATGCACATAATTTTTCTCATTAAAATAGACCTATAAAAAT